>JANJGN010004208.1:32500-35428 GCA_026770705.1 Isurus oxyrinchus
CTCTCTCTCGCTCTGCCTCGCACTCTCTCTCTCTCGCTCTGCCTCGCATTCTCTCTCTCTCGCTCTGCCTCGCACTCTCTCTCTCTCGCTCTGCCTCGTACTGTCTCTCTCTCTCTCGCTCTGCCTCGCACTCTCTCTCTCTCGCTCTGCCTCGCACTCTCTCTCTCTCGCTCTGCCTCGCACTCTCTCTCTCTCGCTCTGCCTCGCACTCTCTCTCTCTCTCGCTCTGCCTCGCACTCTCTCTCTCTCTCGCTCTGCCTCGCACTCTCTCTCTCTCTCGCTCTGCCTCGCACTCTCTCTCTCTCTCGCTCTGCCTCGCACTCTCTCTCTCTCTCGCTCTACCTCGCACTCTCTCTCTCGGTCTGCCTCGGCACTCTCTCTCTCTCGCTCTGCCTCGCACTCTCTCTCTCTCTCTCGCTCTGCCTCGCACTCTCTCTCTCTCTGCCTCGCACTCTCTCTCCCTCTGCCTCGCGCTCTCTCTCTCTCGCTCTACCTCGCACTCTCTCTCTCTCGCTCTGCCTCGCACACTTTCTCTCTCGCTCTGCCTCGCACTCCCTCTCTCTCGCTCTGCCTCGCACTCCCTCTCTCTCGCTCTGCCTCGCACTCTCTCTCTCTCGCCCCGCCTCGCGCTCTCTCTCTCTCTCTCGCTCTGCCTCGCACTCTCTCTCCCTCTGCCTCGCACTCTCTTTCTCTCGCTCTGCCTTGCACTCTCTCTCTCTCGCTCTGCCTCGCACTCTCTCTCTCTCGCTCTGCCTCGCACTCTCTCTCGCTCTGCCTCGCACTCTCTCTCGCTCTGCCTCGCACTCTCTCTCTCTCTCGCTCTGCCTCGTACTCTCTCTGCCTCGCGCCCTCTCTCTCTCTCTCGCTCTGCCTCGCACTCTCTCTCTCTATCTCTCTCGCTCTGCCTCGCACTCTCTCTCTCTCGCTCTGCCTCGCACTCTCTCTCTCTCACTCTGCCTCGCACTCTCTCTCTCTCTCGCTCTGCCTCGCACACTCTCTCTCGCTCTGCCTCGCACTCTCTCTCTCTCGCTCTGCCTCGCACACTCTCTCTCGCTCTGCCTCGCACTCTCTCTCTCTCTCGCTCTGCCTCGCACTCTCTCGCTCTGCCTCGCACTCTCTCTCTCGCTCTGCCTCGCACTCTACCTCGCGCCCTCTCTCTCTCGCTCTGTCTCGCACTCTCTCTCTCTCGCTCTGCCTCGCACTCTCTCTCTCTCGCTCTGCCTCGCACTCTCTCTCTCTCGCTCTACCTCGCACTCTGTCTCTCTCGCTCTGCCTCGCATTCTCTCTCTCTCGCTCTGCCCTCGCACTCTCTCTCTCTCGCTCTGCCTCGCACTCTCTCTCCCTCTCGCTCTGCCTCGCACTCTCTCTCTCTCGCTCTGCCTCGCACTCTCTCTCTCTCTCGCTCTGCCTCGCACTCTCTCTCTCTCGCTCTGCCTCGCACTCTCTCTCTCTCGCTCTGCCTCGCACTCTCTCTCTCTCTCGCTCTGCCTCGCACTCTCTCTCTCTCTCGCTCTGCCTCGCACTCTCTCTCTCGCTCTGCCTCGCACTCTCTCTCTCGCTCTGCCTCGCACTCTCTCTCTCTCGCTCTGCCTTGCACTCTCTCTCTCTCTCTCTCGCTCTGCCTCGCACTCTCTCTCTCTCGCCCCGCCTCGCGCTCTCTCTCGCCCCGCCTCGCGCTCTCTCTCGCCCCGCCTCGCGCTCTCTCTCGCCCCGCCTCGCGCTCTCTCTCGCCCGCCTCGCGCTCTCTCTCGCCCCGCCTCGCGCTCTCTCTCGCCCCGCCTCGCGCTCTCTCTCGCCCCGCCTCGCGCTCTCTCTCGCCCGCCTCGCGCTCTCTCTCGCCCCGCCTCGCGCTCTCTCTCGCCCCGCCTCGCGCTCTCTCTCGCCCCGCCTCGCGCTCTCTCTCGCCCCGCCTCGCGCTCTCTCTCGCCCCGCCTCGCGCTCTCTCTCGCCCCGCCTCGCGCTCTCTCTCGCCCCGCCTCGCGCTCTCTCTCGCCCCGCCTCGCGCTCTCTCTCGCCCCGCCTCGCGCGCTCTCTCGCCCCGCCTCGCGCTCTCTCTCGCCCCGCCTCGCGCTCTCCCTCGCCCCGCCTCGCGCTCTCCTCGCCCGCCCCGCCTCGCGCTCTCCCTCGCCCCGCCTCGCGCTCTCCCTCGCCCCGCCTCGCGCTCTCCCTCGCCCCGCCTCGCGCTCTCCCTCGCCCCGCCTCGCGCTCTCCCTCGCCCCGCCTCGCGCTCTCCCTCGCCCCGCCTCGCGCTCTCCCTCGCCCCGCCTCGCGCTCTCCCTCGCCCCGCCTCGCGCTCTCCCTCGCCCCGCCTCGCGCTCCTCCCTCGCCCCGCCTCGCGCTCCTCCCTCGCCCCGCCTCGCGCTCTCCCTCGCCCGCCTCGCGCTCTCCCTCGCCCCGCCTCGCGCTCTCCCTCGCCCCGCCTCGCGCTCTCCCTCGCCCCGCCTCGCGCTCCTCCCTCGCCCCGCCTCGCGCTCTCCCTCGCCCCGCCTCGCGCTCTCCCTCGCCCCGCCTCGCGCTCTCCCTCGCCCCGCCTCGCGCTCTCCCTCGCCCCGCCTCGCGCTCTCCCTCGCCCCGCCTCGCGCTCTCCCTCGCCCCGCCTCGCGCTCTCCCTCGCCCCGCCTCGCGCTCTCCCTCGCCCCGCCTCGCGCTCTCCCTCGCCCCGCCTCGCGCTCTCCTCGCCCCGCCTCGCGCTCTCCCTCGCCCCGCCTCGCGCTCTCCCTCGCCCCGCCTCGCGCTCTCCCTCGCCCCGCCTCGCGCTCTCCCTCGCCCCGCCTCGCGCTCTCCCTCGCCCCGCCTCGCGCTCTCCCTCGCCCCGCCTCGCGCTCTCCCTCGCCCCGCCTCGCGCTCTCCCTCGCCCCGCCTCGCGCTCTCCTCGCCCCGCCTCTCTCTCTCGCTCTGCCTCGCACTCTCTCTCTCTCTCTCTCTCTC
>JANJGN010004209.1:0-35423 GCA_026770705.1 Isurus oxyrinchus
CTCTGTTTAACCCTGTTTGCATCTGTTTGCCTCTGTTTGCCTCTGTTTGCTTCTGTTTGCCTCTGTTTAAGTCTGTTTGCCTCTGTTTATGTCTGTTTGCCTCTGTTTAAGTCTGTTTGCCTCTGTTTCACTCTGTTTGCCTCTGTTTCAGTCTGTTTGCCTCTGTTTCAGTCTGTTTGCCTCTGTTTCACTCTTTATGCCTCTGTTTCACTCTGTTTGTCTCTGTTTCAATCTGTTTGCCTCTGTTTCACTCTGTTTGCCTCTGTTTAAGTCTGTTTGCCTCTGTTTAAGTCTGTTTGCCTCTGTTTCACTCTGATATCCTCTGTTTCACTCTGTCTCTGTTTGCCTCCGTTTCAATCTGTTTGCCCCGTTTAAGTCTGTTTGCCTCTGTATCAATCTGTTTGCCTCTGTTTCACTCTGTTTGCCTCTGTTTCAGTCTGTTTGCCTCTGTTTCACTGTATTTGCCTCTGTTTGCCTCTGTTTAAGTCTGTATGCCTCTGTTTAAGTCTGTTTGCCTCTGTTTAAGTCAGTTTGCCTCTGTTTAAGTCTGTTTGCCTCTGTTTCACTCTGTTTGCCTCTGTTTCAGTCTGTTTGCCTCTGTTTCACTCTGTTTGCCTCTGTTTCGCTCTTTTTGCCTCTGTTTGTCTCTGTTTAAGTCTGTTTGCCTGTGTTTCAGTCTGTTTGCCTCTGTTTAAGTCTGTTTGCCTCTGTTTCAGTCTGGTTGCCTCTGTTTCACTCTCTTTGCCTCTGTTTCACTCTGTTTGCCTCTGTTTAAGTCTGTTTGCCTCTGTTTAAGTCTGTTTGCCTCTGTTTCACTCTGTTTGCCTATGTTTAATCCTGTTTGCCTCTGTTTGCCTCTGTTTAAGTCTGTTTGCCTCTGTTTAAGTCTGTTTGCCTCTGTTTAAGTCAGTTTGCCTCTGTTTTAGTCTGTTTGCCTCTGTTTCAATATGTTTGCCCCGGTTAAGTCTGTTTGCCTCTGTTTCACTCTGTTTGCCTCTGTTTCATTCTGTTTGCCGCTGTTTCACTCTATTTGCCTCTGTTTGCCTCTGTTTAAGTCTGTTTGCCTCTGTTTAAGTCTGTATGCCTCTGTTTCTGTCTGTTTGCCTCTTTTTCAGTCTGTTTTCCTCTGTTTCAGTCTGTTTGCGTCTGTTTCATTCTGTTTGCCTGTGTTTCACTCTTTTTGCCTCTGATTCACTCTTTATGCCTCTGTTTCTATCTGTTTAACTCAGTTCAAGTCTGTTTGCCTCTGTTTGCCTCTGATTAGCCCTGTGTGCCTCCGTTTGCCTATGTTTGCATCTGTTTGCCTCTGTTTGCCTCTTTTTATGTCTGTTTTCCTCTGTTTAACCTTGTTTGCCTCTGTTTGCCTCTGTTTATGTCTGTTTGCCTCTGTTTAAGTCTGTTTGCCTCTGTTTAAGTCTGTTTGCCTCTGTTTAAGTCTGTTAGCCTCTGTTTCATTCTGTTTGCCACTGTTTCACTCATTTTCCCTGTTTCACTCTTTATGCCTCTGTATAACTCTGTTTAACTCTGTTTAAGTTTGTTTGCCTCAGTTTCACTCTGCTTGCCTCTGTTTCACTCCGTTTGCCTCTGTTTCACTCTGTTTGCCTCTGTTTAACCCTGTTTGCCTCTGTTTGCCTCTGTTTGCCTCTGTTTATGTCTGTTTGCCTCTGTTTAAGTCTGCTTGCCTCTGTTTAAGTCTGTTTGCCTCTGTGTAAGTCTGTGAGCCTCTGTTTAAGTCCGTTTGCCTCTGTTTAAGTCTGTTTGCCTCTGTTTAAGTCTGTTTGCCTCTGTTTCACTCTGTTTGCCTCTGTTTCAATCTGCTTGCCTCTGTTTCACTCTGTTTGCCTCTGTTTCACTCTGTTTGCCTCTGTTTCACTCTTTTTGACTCTGTTTGTCTCTGTTTAATTCTGTTTGCCACTGTTTAAGTCTGTTTGCCTAAGTTTCAGTCTGTTTGCCTCTGTTTCAGTCTGTTTGCCTCTGTTTCAGTCTGTTTGCCTCTGTTTCATTCTGTTTGCCTCTGTTTCAATCTTTTTGCCTGTGTGTCACTCTTTACGCCTCTGTTCAACTCTGTTTAACTCTGTTTAAGTCTGTTTGCCTCTGTTTGCCTCTGTTTAACCCTGTTTGCCTCTGTTTGCCTCTGTTTAAGTCTTTTTGCCTCTGTTTGCCTCTGTTTGTCTCTGTCTAAGTCTGTTTGCCTCTGTTTAAGTCTGTTTGCCTCTGTTTCACTCCGTCTGCCTCTGTTTCAGTCTGTTTGCATCTGTTACACTCTGTTTGCCTCTGATTCAGTCTGTTTGCCTCTGTTTGCCTCTGTTTATGTCTGTTTGCCTCTGTTGAAGTCTGTTTGCCTCTGTTTCACTCTGTTTGCCTCTGTTTCAGTCTGTTTGCCTCTGTTTCATTCTGTTTGCCTCCGTTTCCATGTTTTTCCCTCTGTTTCACTCTTTATGCCTCTGTTTAACTCTGTTTAAGTCTGTTTGCCTCTGTTTGCCTCTGTTTAACCCTGTTTGCCTCTGTTTGCCTCTGTTTGCCTCTGTTTGCTTCTGTTTGCCTCTGTTTAAGTCTGTTTGCCTCTGTTTAAGTCTGTTTGCCTCTGTTTAAGTCTGTTTGCTTCTGCTTAAGTCTATTTGCCTCTGTTTCAGTCTGTTTGTCTCTGTTTCAATCTGTTTGCCTCTGTTTCACTCTGTTTGCCTCTGTTTAAGTCTGTTTGCCTCTGATTAAGTCTGTTTGCCTCTTTTTGCCTCTGTTTCATTCTGTTTGCCTCTGTTTCACTCTTTTTGTCTCTGTTCCACTCTGTTTGTCTCTGTTTAAGTTTTCTTGCCTCTTTTTAACTCTGTTTGCATCTGTTTTCGTCTTCTTGCCTCTGTTTCACTCTGTTTGCCTCTGTTTAAGTCTGTTTGCCTCTGTTTGCCTTCTTTTGCCTCTGTTTAAGTCTCTTTTCCTCTGTTTGCCTCTGTTTGCCTCTGTTTGCCTCTATTTAAGTCTGTTTGCCTCTGTTTCCCTCTGTTTGTCTCTGTTTAAGTCTGTTTGCCTCTGTTTGCCTCTGCCTCTGTTTGCCTCTGTTTGCCTCTGTTTAATTCTGTTTGCCTCTGTTTCACTCTGGTTGCCTCTGTTTAAATCTGTTTGCCTCTGTTCAAGTCTGTTAGCCTCTGTTTAAATCTGTTTGCCTCTGTTTAAGTCTGTTTGCCTCTGTTTCACTCTGTTTGCCTCTTTTTCAGTCTGTTTGCCTCTGTTTCATTCTGTTTGCCTCTGTTTCCATGTTTTTCCCTCTGTTTCACTCTTTATGCCTCTGTTTAACTCTGTTTAACTCTGTTTAAGTCTGTTTGCCTCTGCTTGCCTCTGTTTAACCCTGTTTGCATCTGTTTGCCTCTGTTTGCCTCTGTTTGCTTCTGTTTGCCTCTGTTTAAGTCTGTTTGCCTCTGTTTAAGTCTGTTTGCCTCTGTTTAAGTCTGTTTGCCTCTGTTTCACTCTTTTTGCCTCTGTTTCAGTCTGTGTGCCTCTGTTTCATTCTGTTTGCCTCTGTTTCCATGTTTTTCCCTCTGTTTCACTCTTTATGCCTCTTTTTCACTCTGTTTGTCTCTGTTTCAATCTGTTTGCCTCTGTTTCACTCTGTTTGCCTCTGTTTAAGTCTGTTTGCCTCTGTTTAAGTCTGTTTGCCTCTGTTTCACTCTGATATCCTCTGTTTCACTCTGTCTCTGTTTGCCTCCGTTTCAATCTGTTTGCCCCGTTTAAGTCTGTTTGCCTCTGTATCAATCTGTTTGCCTCTGTTTCACTCTGTTTGCCATGTTTAAGTCTGTTTGCCTTTGTTTCACTCTGTTTGCCTCTGTTTCACTCTTTTTGCCTCTGTATGCCTCTGTTTCAGTCTGTTTGCCTCTGTTTAACTCTGTTTGCCTCTGTTTCAGTCTGTTTGCCTCTTTTTCACTCTGTTTGCCTCTGTTTCCCTCTGTTTGCCTCTGTTTCAGTCTGTTTGCCTCTGTTTCACTCTATTTGCCTCTGTTTGCCTCTGGTTAAGTCTGTTTGCCTCTGCTTAAGTCTGTATGCCTCTGTTTCAGTCAGTTTGCCTCTGTTTCAATCTGTTTGCCCCGTTTAAGTCTGTTTGTCTCTGTTTCAGTCTTTTGCCCTCTGTTTCACTCTGTTTGCATCTGTTTCAGTCTGTTTGCCTCCGTGTCACTCTATTTGCCTATGTTTGCCTCTGTTTGCGTCTGCTTGCCTCTGTTTCAGACTGTCTGCCTCTCTTTCACTCTGTTGGCCTCTGTTTCACTCTGTTTGCCTCTGTTTCTCTCTGTTTGCCTCTGTTTCACTCTGTTTGCCTCTGTTTCAGTCTGTTTGCCTCTGTTTCACTCTGTTTGCCTCTGTTTCGCTCTTTTTGCTCTGTTTGTCTCTGTTTAAGTCTGTTTGCCTCTGTTTGAGTCTGTTTGCCTCTGTTTCAGTCAGTTTGCCTCTGTTTCACTCTGTTTGCCTCTGTTTCACTCTGTTTGCCTCTGTTTCACTCTGTTTGCATCTGTTTAAGTCTGTTTGCCTCTGTTTAAGTCTGTTTGCCTCTGTTTCATTCTGGTAGCCTCTGTTTCACTCTTTTTGCCTCTGTTTCACTCTGTTTGCCTCTGTTTAAGTCTGTTTGCCTCTGTTTAAGTCTGTTTGCCTCTGCTTCACTCTGTTTGCCTCTGTTTCACTCTGTTTGCCTCTGTATAATCCTGTTTGCCTCTGTTTGCCTCTGTTTGCCTCTGTTTAAGTCTGTTTGCCTCTGTTTAAGTCAGTTTGCCTCTGTTTTAGTCTGTTTGCCTTTGTTTCAATCTGTTTGCCCCGTTTAAGTCTGTTTGACTCTGTTTCAGTCTGTTTGCCTCTGTTTCATTCTGTTTGCCTCTGTTTCACTCTTTTTGCCTCTGATTCACTCTTTATGCCTCTGTTTAAATCTGTTTAACTCAGTTCAAGTCTGTTTGACTCTGTTTGCCTCTGTTTAGCCCTGTGTGCCTCCGTTTGCCTATGTTTGCATCTGTTTGACTCTGTTTGCCTCTTTTTAAGTCTGTTTGCCTCTGTTTAAGTCTGTTTGCCTCTGTTTAAGTTAGTTTGTCTCTGTTTAAGTCTGTTTGCCTCTGTTTAAGTCTGTTTGCCTCTGTTTCACTCTGTTTGCCTCTGTTTCACTCTGTTTGCCTCTGTTTCACTCTGTTTGCCTCTGTTTAAGTCTGTTTGCCTCTGTTTAAGTCTGTTTGCCTCTGTTTGCCTCTGCCTCTGTTTGCCTCTGTTTGCCTCTGTTTAATTCTGTTTGCCTCTGTTTCACTCTGGTTGCCTCTGTTTAAGTCTGTTTGCCTCTGTTCAAGTCTGTTAGCCTCTGTTTAAATCTGTTTGCCTCTGTTTAAGTCTGTTTGCCTCTGTTTCACTCTGTTTGCCTCTTTTTCAGTCTGTTTGCCTCTGTTTCATTCTGTTTGCCTCTGTTTCCATGTTTTTCCCTCTGTTTCACTCTTTATGCCTCTGTTTAACTCTGTTTAACTCTGTTTAAGTCTGTTTGCCTCTGTTTGCCTCTGTTTAACCCTGTTTGCATCTGTTTGCCTCTGTTTGCCTCTGTTTGCTTCTGTTTGCCTCTGTTTAAGTCTGTTTGCCTCTGTTTAAGTCTGTTTGCCTCTGTTTAAGTCTGTTTGCCTCTGTTTCACTCTTTTTGCCTCTGTTTCAGTCTGTTTGCCTCTGTTTCATTCTGTTTGCCTCTGTTTCCATGTTTTTCCCTCTGTTTCACTCTTTATGCCTCTTTTTCACTCTGTTTGTCTCTGTTTCAATCTGTTTGCCTCTGTTTCACTCTGTTTGCCTCTGTTTAAGTCTGTTTGCCTCTGTTTAAGTCTGTTTGCCTCTGTTTCACTCTGATATCCTCTGTTTCACTCTGTCTCTGTTTGCCTCCGTTTCAATCTGTTTGCCCCCGTTTAAGTCTGTTTGCCTCTGTATCAATCTGTTTGCCTCTGTTTCACTCTGTTTGCCTCTGTTTCAGTCTGTTTGCCTCTGTTTCACTCTATTTGCCTCTGTTTGCCTCTGTTTAAGTCTGTTTGCCTCTGTTTAAGTCTGTATGCCTCTGTTTCAGTCTTTTGCCTCTTTTTCAGTCTGTTTGCCTCTGTTTCAGTCTGTTTGCCTCTGTTTCATTCTGTTTGCCTCTGTTTCACTCTTTTTGCCTCTGATTCACTCTTTATGCCTCTGTTTAAATCTGTTTAACTCAGTTCACGTCTGTTTGCCTGTGTTTGCCTCTGTGTAGCCCTGTGTGCCTCCGTTTGCCTATGTTTGCATCTGTTTGCCTCTGTTTGCCTCTTTTTAAGGCTGTTTGCCTCTGTTTAAGTCTGTTTGCCTCTGTTTAAGTCAGTTTGCCTCTGTTTAAGCCTGTTTGCCTCTGTTTCACTCTGTTTGCCTCTGTTTAAGTCTGCTTGCCTCTGTTTAACTCTGTTTGCCTCTGTTTGCCTCTGTTTAAGTCTGTTTGCCTCTGTTTAAGTCTCTCTGCCTCTGCTAAGTCTGTTTGCCTTTGTTTAAGTCTGTTTGCCATGTTTAAGTCTGTTTGCCTTTGTTTCACTCTGTTTGCCTCTGTTTCACTCTTTTTGCCTCTGTATGCCTCTGTTTCAGTCTGTTTGCCTCTGTTTAACTCTGTTTGCCTCTGTTTCAGTCTGTTTGCCTCTTTTTCACTCTGTTTGCCTCTGTTTCCCTCTGTTTGCCTCTGTTTCAGTCTGTTTGCCTCTGTTTCACTCTATTTGCCTCTGTTTGCCTCTGGTTAAGTCTGTTTGCCTCTGCTTAAGTCTGTATGCCTCTGTTTCAGTCAGTTTGCCTCTGTTTCAATCTGTTTGCCCCGTTTAAGTCTGTTTGTCTCTGTTTCAGTCTTTTGCCCTCTGTTTCACTCTGTTTGCATCTGTTTCAGTCTGTTTGCCTCCGTGTCACTCTATTTGCCTATGTTTGCCTCTGTTTGCGTCTGCTTGCCTCTGTTTCAGTCTGTCTGCCTCTCTTTCACTCTTTTGGCCTCTGTTTCACTCTGTTTGCCTCTGTTTCTCTCTGTTTGCCTCTGTTTCACTCTGTTTGCCTCTGTTTCAGTCTGTTTGCCTCTGTTTCACTCTGTTTGCCTCTGTTTCGCTCTTTTTGCTCTGTTTGTCTCTGTTTAAGTCTGTTTGCCTCTGTTTGAGTCTGTTTGCCTCTGTTTCAGTCAGTTTGCCTCTGTTTCACTCTGTTTGCCTCTGTTTCACTCTGTTTGCCTCTGTTTCACTCTGTTTGCATCTGTTTAAGTCTGTTTGCCTCTGTTTAAGTCTGTTTGCCTCTGTTTCATTCTGGTAGCCTCTGTTTCACTCTTTTTGCCTCTGTTTCACTCTGTTTGCCTCTGTTTAAGTCTGTTTGCCTCTGTTTAAGTCTGTTTGCCTCTGCTTCACTCTGTTTGCCTCTGTTTCACTCTGTTTGCCTCTGTATAATCCTGTTTGCCTCTGTTTGCCTCTGTTTAAGTCTGTTTGCCTCTGTTTAAGTCAGTTTGCCTCTGTTTTAGTCTGTTTGCCTTTGTTTCAATCTGTTTGCCCCGTTTAAGTCTGTTTGCCTCTGTTTCAGTCTGTTTGCCTCTGTTTCAGTCTGTTTGACTCTGTTTCAGTCTGTTTGCCTCTGTTTCATTCTGTTTGCCTCTGTTTCACTCTTTTTGCCTCTGATTCACTCTTTATGCCTCTGTTTAAATCTGTTTAACTCAGTTCAAGTCTGTATGACTCTGTTTGCCTCTGTTTAGCCCTGTGTGCCTCCGTTTGCCTATGTTTGCATCTGTTTGCCTCTGTTTGCCTCTTTTTAAGTCTGTTTGCCTCTGTTTAAGTCTGTTTGCCTCTGTTTAAGTTAGTTTGTCTCTGTTTAAGTCTGTTTGCCTCTGTTTAAGTCTGTTTGCCTCTGTTTCACTCTGTTTGCCTCTGTTTCACTCTGTTTGCCTCTGTTTCACTCTGTTTGCCTCTGTTTAAGTCTGTTTGCCTCTGTTTAGGTCTGTTTGCCTCTGTTTCAGTCTGGTTGCCTCTGTTTCACTCTTTTTGCCTCTGTTTCACTCTGTTTGCCTCTGTTTCACTCTGTTTGCCTCTGTTTAAGTCTGTTTGCCTCTGTTTATGTCTGTTTGCCTCTGTTTCACTCTGTTTGCCTCTGTTTCACTCTGTTTGCCTCTGTTTAAGTCTGTTCGCCTCTGTTTAAGTCAGTTTGCCTCTGTTTTAGTCTGTTTGCCTCTGTTTCACTCTGTTTGCCCCTGTTTCAGTCTGTTTGCCTCTGTTTCACTCTATTTGCCTCTGTTTGCCTCTGGTTAAGTCTGTTTGCCTCTGCTTAAGTCTGTATGCATCTGTTTCAGTCAGTTTGCCTCTGTTTCAGTCCTTTTGCCCTCTGTTTCACTCTGTTTGCATCTGTTTCAGTCTGTTTGCCTCCGTTTCACTCTATTTGCCTCTGTTTGCCTCTGTTTAAGTCTGTTTGCATCTGTTTCAGTCTGTTTGCCTCTGTTTCAGTCTGTTTGCCTCTGTTTCATTCTGTTTGCCCCTGTTTCACTCTTTTTGCCTCTGATTCACTCTTTATGCCTCTGTTTAAATCTGTTTAACTCAGTTTAAGTCTGTTTGCCTCTGTTTGCCTCTGTTTAGCCCTGTGTGCCTCCGTTTGCCTATGTTTGCCTCTGTTTGCGTCTGTTCTGTCGAAGGGTCATGAAGACTCGAAACGTCAACTCTTTTCTTCTCCGCCGATGCTGCCAGACCTGCTGAGTTTTTCCAGGTAATTCTGTTTTTGTTTTCTCTTTCACTCTGTTGGCCACTGTTTCACTCTGTTTGCCTCTGTTTCTCTCTGTTTGCCTCTGTTTCGCTCTTTTTGCTCTGTTTGTCTCTGTTTAAGTCTGTTTGCCTCTGTTTGAGTCTGTTTGCCTCTGTTTCAGTCTATTTGCCTCTGTTTCACTCTGTTTGCCTCTGTTTAAGTCTGTTTGCCTCTGTTTCAGTCTGGTAGCCTCTGTTTCACTCTTTTTGCCTCTGTTTCACTCTGTTTGCCTCTGTTTAAGTCTGTTTGCCTCTGTTTAAGTCTGTTTGCCTCTGTTTCACTCTGTTTGCCTCTGTTTCACTCTGTTTGCCTCTGTAAATCCTGTTTGCCTCTGTTTGCCTCTGTTTGGCTCTGTTTAAGTCTATTTGCCTCTGTTTAAGTCTGTTTGCCTCTGTTTAAGTCAGTTTGCCTCTGTTTTAGTCTGTTTGCCTCTGTTTCAATCTGCCCCGTTTAAGTCTGTTTGCCTCTGTTTCAGTCTGTTTGCCTCTGTTTCAGTCTTTTTGCCTCTGTTTCAGTCTGTTTGCCTCTGTTTCATTCGTTTGCCTCTGTTTCACTCTTTTGCCTCTGATTCACTCTTTATGCCTCTGTTTAAATCTGTTTAACTCAGTTCAAGTCTGTTTGCCTCTGTTTGCCTCTGTTTAGCCCTGTGTGCCTCCGTTTGCCTATGTTTGCATCTGTTTGCCTCTGTTTGCCTCTTTTAAGGCTGTTTACCTCTGTTTAAGTCTGTTTGCCTCTGTTTAAGTCAGTTTGCCTCTGTTTAAGTCTGTTTGCCTGTGTTTCACTCTGTTTGCCTCTGTTTAAGTCTGCTTGCCTCTGTTTAACTCTGTTTGCCTCTGTTTGCCTCTGTTTAAGTCTGTTTGCCTCTGTTTAAGTCTCTCTGCCTCTGCTAAGTCTGTTTGCCTTTGTTTAAGTCTGTTTGCCATGTTTAAGTCTGTTTGCCTTTGTTTCACTCTGTTTGCCTCTGTTTCACTCTTTTTGCCTCTGTATGCATCTGTTTCAGTCTGTTTGCCTCTGTTTAATTCTGTTTGCCTCTGTTTCAGTCTGTTTGCCTCTTTTCACTCTGTTTGCCTCTGTTTCCCTCTGTTTGCCTCTGTTTCAGTCTGTTTGCCTCTGTTTCACTCTATTTGCCTCTGTTTGCCTCTGGTTAAGTCTATTTGCCTCTGCTTAAGTCTGTATGCCTCTGTTTCAGTCAGTTTGCCTCTGTTTCAATCTGTTTGCCCCGTTTAAGTCTGTTTGCCTCTGTTTCAGTCTTTTGCCCTCTGTTTCACTCTGTTTGCATCTGTTTCAGTCTGTTTGCCTCCGTTTCACTCTATTTGCCTCTGTTTGCCTCTGTTTAAGTCTGTTTGCCTCTGTTTAAGTCTGTATGCCTCTGTTTCAGTCTGTTTGCTCTGTTTCAGTCTGTTTGCCTCTGTTTCAGTCTGTTTGCTCTGTTTCATTCTGTTTGCCCCTGTTTCACTCCTTTTGCCTCTGATTCACTCTTTATGCTCTGTTTCACTCTGTTTGCCTCTGTTTGCCTCTGTTTAGCCCTGTGTGCCTCCGTTTGCCTATGTTTGCCTCTGTTTGCGTCTGTTTGCCTCTGTTTCAGTCTGTCTGCCTCTCTTTCACTCTGTTGGCCTCTGTTTCACTCTGTTTGCCTCTGTTTCTCTCTGTTTGCCTCTGTTTCACTCTGTTTGCCTCTGTTTCAGTCTGTTTGCCTCTGTTTCACTCTGTTTGCCTCTGTTTCGCTCTTTTTGCTCTGTTTGTCTCTGTTTAAGTCTGTTTGCCTCTGATTGAGTCTGTTTGCCTCTGTTTCAGTCTGTTTGCCTCTGTTTCACTCTGTTTGCCTCTGTTTCACTCTGTTTGCCTCTGTTTCACTCTGTTTGCCTCTGTTTAAGTCTGTTTGCCTCTGTTTAAGTCTGTTTGCCTCTGTTTCAGTCTGGTAGCCTCTGTTTCACTCTTTTTGCCTCTGTTTCACTCTGTTTGCCTCTGTTTAAGTCTGTTTGCCTCTGTTTAAGTCTGTTTGCCTCTGTTTCACTCTGTTTGCCTCTGTTTCACTCTATTTGCCTCTGTATAATCCTGTTTGCCTCTGTTTGCCTCTGTTTGCCTCTGTTTAAGTCTGTTTGCCTCTGTTTCAGTCTGTTTGCCTCTGTTTCAGTCTGTTTGCCTCTGTTTCAGTCTGTTTGCCTCTGTTTCATTCTGTTTGCCTTTGTTTCACTCTTTTTGCCTCTGATTCACTCTTTATGCCTCTGTTTAAATCTGTTTAACTCAGTTCAAGTCTGTTTGCCTCTGTTTGCCTCTGTTTAGCCCTGTGTGCCTCCGTTTGCCTATGTTTGCATCTGTTTCAGTCTGTTTGCCTCTGTTTCACTCTATTTGCCTCTGTTTGCCTCTGTTTAAGTCTGTTTGCCTCTGTTTCAGTCTGTTTGCCTCTTTTTCAGTCTGTTTGCCTCTGTTTCAGTCTGTTTGCCTCTGTTTCATTCTGTTTGCCTCTGTTTCACTCTTTTTGCCTCTGATTCACTCTTCATGCCTCTGTTTAAATCTGTTTAACTCAGTTCACGTCTGTTTGCCTCTGTTTGCCTCTGTGTAGCCCTGTGTGCCTCCGTTTGCCTTTGTTTGCATCTGTTTGCCTCTGTTTGCCTCTTTTTAAGGCTGTTTGCCTCTGTTTAAGTCTGTTTGCCTCTGTTTAAGTCAGTTTGCCTCTGTTTAAGTCTGTTAGCCTCTGTTTCACTCTGTTTGCCTCTGTTGAAGTCTGCTTGCCTCTGTTTAACTCTGTTTGCCTCTGTTTGCCTCTGTTTAAGTCTGTTTGCCTCTGTTTAAGTCTCTCTGCCTCTGCTAAGTCTGTTTGCCTTTGTTTAAGTCTGTTTGCCATGTTTAAGTCTGTTTGCCTCTGTTTCACTCTTTTTGCCTCTGTATGCCTCTGTTTCAGTCTGTTTGCCTCTGTTTAACTCTGTTTGCCTCTGTTTCAGTCTGTTTGCCTCTTTTTCACTCTGTTTGCCTCTGTTTCCCTCTGTTTGCCTCTGTTTCAGTCTGTTTGCCTCTGTTTCACTCTATTTGCCTCTGTTTGCCTCTGTTAAGTCTGTTTGCCTCTGCTTCAGTCTGTATGCCTCTATTTCAGTCAGTTTGCCTCTGTTTCAATCTGTTTGCCCCGTTTAAGTCTGTTTGCCTCTGTTTCAGTCTTTTGCCCTCTGTTTCACTCTGTTTGCATCTGTTTCAGTCTGTTTGCCTCCGTTTCACTCTATTTGCCTCTGTTTGCCTCTGTTTAAGTCTGTTTGCCTCTGTTTAAGTCTGTATGCCTCTGTTTCAGTCTGTTTGCCTCTGTTTCAGTCTGTTTGCCTCTGTTTCAGTCTGTTTACCTCTGTTTCATTCAGTTTGCCCCTGTTTCACTCTTTTTGCCTCTGATTCACTCTTTATGCCTCTGTTTAAATCTGTTTAACTCAGTTTAAGTATGTTTGCCTCTGTTTGCCTCTGTTTAGCCCTGTGTGCCTCCGTTTGCCTATGTTTGCCTCTGTTTGCGTCTGTTTGCCTCTGTTTCAGTCTGTCTGCCTCTCTTTCACTCTGTTGGCCCCTGTTTCACTCTGTTTGCTTCTGTTTCTCTCTGTTTGCCTCTGTTTCACTCTGTTTGCCTCTGTTTCAGTCTGTTTGCCACTGTTTCAGAATGTTTGCCTCTGTTTCACTCTGTTTGCCTCTGTTTCGCTCTTTTTGCTCTGTTTGTCTCTGTTTAAGTCTGTTTGCCTCTGTTTGAGTCTGTTTGCCTCTGTTTCAGTCTGTTTGCCTCTGTTTCACTCTGTTTGCCTCTGTTTCACTCTGTTTGCCTCTGTTTCACTCTGTTTGCCTCTGTTTAAGTCTGTTTGCCTCTGTTTAAGTCTGTTTGCCTCTGTTTCAGTCTGGCAGCCTCTGTTTCACTCTTTTTGCCTCTGTTCAGTCTGTTTGACTCTGTTTAAGTCTGTTTGCCTCTGTTTAAGTCTGTTTGCCTCTGTTTCACTCTGTTTGCCTCTGTTTCACTCTGTTTGCCTCTGTATAATCCTGTTTGCCTATGTTTGCCTCTGTTTGCCTCTGTTTGCCTCTTTTTAAGGCTGTTTGCCTCTGTTTCAGTCTGTTTGCCTCTGTTTCACTCTGTATGACTCTGTTTCGCTCTTTTTGCCTCTGTTTGTCTCTGTTTAAGTCTGTTTGCCTCTGTTTGAGTCTGTTTGCCTCTGTTTCAGTCTGTTTCCCTCTGTTTCACTCTGTCTGCCTCTGTTTCACTCTGTTTGCCTCTGTTTCACTCTGTTTGCCTCTGTTTAAGTCTGTTTGCCTCTGTTTAAGTCTGTTTGCCTCTGTTTCAATCTGGTTGCCTCTGTTTCACTCTTTTTGCCTCTGTTTCACTCTGTTTGCCTCTGTTTCACTCTGTTTGCCTCTGTTTAAGTCTGTTTGCCTCTGTTTAAGTCTGTTTGCCTCTGTTTCACTCTGTTTGCCTCTGTTTCACTCTGGTTGCCTCTGTTTAAGTCTGTTCGCCTCTGTTTAAGTCAGTTTGCCTCTGTTTTAGTCTGTTTGCCTCTGTTTCACTCTGTTTGCCCCTGTTTCAGTCTGTTTGCCTCTGTTTCACTCTATTTGCCTCTGTTTGCCTCTGGTTAAGTCTGTTTGCCTCTGCTTAAGTCTGTATGCCTCTGTTTCAGTCAGTTTGCCTCTGTTTCAATCTGTTTGCCCCGTTTAAGTCTGTTTGCCTCTGTTTCAGTCTTTTGCCCTCTGTTTCACTCTGTTTGCATCTGTTTCAGTCTGTTTGCCTCCGTTTCACTCTATTTGCCTCTGTTTGCCTCTGTTTAAGTCTGTTTGCCTCTGTTTAAGTCTGTATGCCTCTGTTTCAGTCTGTTTGCCTCTGTTTCAGTCTGTTTGCCTCTGTTTCAGTCTGTTTACCTCTGTTTCATTCTGTTTGCCCCTGTTTCACTCTTTTTGCCTCTGATTCACTCTTTATGCCTCTGTTTAAATCTGTTTAACTCAGTTTAAGTATGTTTGCCTCTGTTTGCCTCTGTTTAGCCCTGTGTGCCTCCGTTTGCCTATGTTTGCCTCTGTTTGCGTCTGTTTGCCTCTGTTTCAGTCTGTCTGCCTCTCTTTCACTCTGTTGGCCCCTGTTTCACTCTGTTTGCTTCTGTTTCTCTCTGTTTGCCTCTGTTTCACTCTGTTTGCCTCTGTTTCAGTCTGTTTGCCACTGTTTCAGAATGTTTGCCTCTGTTTCACTCTGTTTGCCTCTGTTTCGCTCTTTTTGCTCTGTTTGTCTCTGTTTAAGTCTGTTTGCCTCTGTTTGAGTCTGTTTGCCTCTGTTTCAGTCTGTTTGCCTCTGTTTCACTCTGTTTGCCTCTGTTTCACTCTGTTTGCCTCTGTTTCACTCTGTTTGCCTCTGTTTAAGTCTGTTTGCCTCTGTTTAAGTCTGTTTGCCTCTGTTTCAGTCTGGCAGCCTCTGTTTCACTCTTTTTGCCTCTGTTTCAGTCTGTTTGACTCTGTTTAAGTCTGTTTGCCTCTGTTTAAGTCTGTTTGCCTCTGTTTCACTCTGTTTGCCTCTGTTTCACTCTGTTTGCCTCTGTATAATCCTGTTTGCCTATGTTTGCCTCTGTTTGCCTCTGTTTGCCTCTTTTAAAGGCTGTTTGCCTCTGTTTCAGTCTGTTTGCCTCTGTTTCACTCTGTATGACTCTGTTTCGCTCTTTTTCCCTCTGTTTGTCTCTGTTTAAGTCTGTTTGCCTCTGTTTGAGTCTGTTTGCCTCTGTTTCAGTCTGTTTCCCTCTGTTTCACTCTGTCTGCCTCTGTTTCACTCTGTTTGCCTCTGTTTCACTCTGTTTGCCTCTGTTTAAGTCTGTTTGCCTCTGTTTAAGTCTGTTTGCCTCTGTTTCAATCTGGTTGCCTCTGTTTCACTCTTTTTGCCTCTGTTTCACTCTGTTTGCCTCTGTTTCACTCTGTTTGCCTCTGTTTAAGTCTGTTTGCCTCTGTTTAAGTCTGTTTGCCTCTGTTTCACTCTGTTTGCCTCTGTTTCACTCTGGTTGCCTCTGTTTAAGTCTGTTCGCCTCTGTTTAAGTCAGTTTGCCTCTGTTTTAGTCTGTTTGCCTCTGTTTCACTCTGTTTGCCCCTGTTTCAGTCTGTTTGCCTCTGTTTCACTCTATTTGCCTCTGTTTGCCTCTGGTTAAGTCTGTTTGCCTCTGCTTAAGTCTGTATGCCTCTGTTTCAGTCAGTTTGCCTCTGTTTCAATCTGTTTGCCCCGTTTAAGTCTGTTTGCCTCTGTTTCAGTCTTTTGCCCTCTGTTTCACTCTGTTTGCATCTGTTTCAGTCTGTTTGCCTCCGTTTCACTCTATTTGCCTCTGTTTGCCTCTGTTTAAGTCTGTTTGCCTCTGTTTAAGTCTGTATGCCTCTGTTTCAGTCTGTTTGCCTCTGTTTCATTCTGTTTGCCTCTGTTTAAGTCTGTTTGCCTCTGTTTCATTCTGTTTGCGCCTGTTTCACTCTTTTTGCCTCTGATTCACTCTTTATGCCTCTGTTTAAATCTGTTTAACTCAGTTTAAGTCTGTTTGCCTCTGTTTGCCTCTGTTTAGCCCTGTGTGCCTCCGTTTGCCTATGTTTGCCTCTGTTTGCGTCTGTTTGCCTCTGTTTCAGTCTGTCTGCCTCTCTTTCACTCTGTTGGCCTCTGTTTCACTCTGTTTGCCTCTGTTTCTCTCTGTTTGCCTCTGTTTCACTCTGTTTGCCTCTGTTTCAGTCTGTTTGCCTCTGTTTCACTCTGTTTGCCTCTGTTTCGCTCCTTTTGCTCTGTTTGTCTCTGTTTAAGTCTGTTTGCCTCTGTTTGAGTCTGTTTGCCTCTGTTTCAGTCTGTTTGCCTCTGTTTCAGTCTGTTTGCCTCTGTTTCACTCTGTTAGCCTCTGTTTAAGTCTGTTTGCCTCTGTTTCAGTCTGGTAGCCTCTGTTTCACTCTTTTTGCTCTGTTTCACTCTGTTTGCCTCTGTTTAAGTCTGTTTGCCTCTGTTTAAGTCTGTTTGCCTCTGTTTCACTCTGTTTGCCTCTGTTTCACTCAGTTTGCCTCTATATAATCCTGTTTGCCTCTGTTTGCCTCTGTTTGCCTCTGTTTAAGTCTATTTGCCTCTGTTTAAGTCTGTTTGCCTCTGTTTAAGTCAGTTTGCCTCTGTTTTAGTCTGTTTGCCTCTGTTTCAATCTGTTTGCCCCGTTAAGTCTGTTTGCCTCTGTTTCAGTCTGTTTGCCTCTGTTTCAGTCTTTTTGCCTCTGTTTCAGTCTGTTTGCCTCTGTTTTATTCTGTTTGCCTCTGTTTCACTCTTTTTGCCTCTGATTCACTCTTTATGCCTCTGTTTAAATCTGTTTAACTCAGTTCAAGTCTGTTTGCCTCTGTTTGCCTCTGTTTAGCCCTGTGTGCCTCCGTTTGCCTATGTTTGCATCTGTTTGCCTCTGTTTGCCTCTTTTTAAGGCTGTTTGCCTCTGTTTAAGTTTGTTTGCCTCTGTTTAAGTTAGATTGCCTCTGTTTAAGTCTGGTTGCCTCTGTTTAAGTCTGTTTGCCTCTGTTTCACTCTGTTTGCCTCTGTTTGCCTCTGTTTAAGTCTGTTTGCCTCTGTTTAAGTCTCTCTGCTCTGTTTAAGTCTGGTTGCTTTGTTTAAGTCTGTTTGCCATTTTTAAGTCTGTTTGCCTTTGTTTCAGTCTGTTTGCCTCTGTTTAAGTCTGTTTGCCTCCGTTTAAGTTTGTTTGCCTCTGTTTAAGTCTGTTTGCCTCTGTTTCAGTCTGGTTGCCTCTGTTTCACTCGGTTTGCCTCTGTTTCATTCCGTTTGCCTCTGTTTCACTCTGTTTGCCTCTGTTTAACCCTGTTTGCCTCTGTTTGCCTCTGTTTGCCTCTGTTTATGTCTTTTTGCCTCTGTTTAAGTCTGTTTGCCTCTGTTTAAGTCTGTTTGCCTCTGTTTAAGTCTGTTAGCCTCTGTTTAAGTCCGTTTGCCTCTGTTTAAGTCTGTTTGCCTCTGTTTAAGTCTGTTTGCCTCTGTTTCACTCTGTTTGCCTCTGTTTCAATCTGCTTGCCTCTGTTTCACTCTGTTTGCCTCTGTTTCACTCTGTTTGCCTCTGTTTCACTCTTTTTGACTCTGCTTGTCTCTGTTTAATTCTGTTTGCCACTGCTTAAGTCTGTTTGCCTATGTTTCAGTCAGTTTGCCTCTGTTTCAGTCTGTTTGCCTCTGTTTAAGTCTGTTTGCCTCTGTTTCACTCCGTTTGCCTCTGTTTCAGTCTGTTTGCATCTGTTACACTCTGTTTGCCTCTGATTCAGTCTGTTTGCCTCTGTTTCAGTCTGTTTGCCTCTGTTTCACTCATTTTCCCTCTGTTTCACTCTTTATGCCTCTGCATAACTCTGTTTAACTCTGTTTAAGTTTGTTTGCCTCTGTTTCACTCTGCTTGCCTCTGTTTCACTCCGTTTGCCTCTGTTTCACTCTGTTTGCCTCTGTTTAACCCTGTTGCCTCTGTTTGCCTCTGTTTGCCTCTGTTTATGTCTGTTTGCCTCTGTTTAAGTCTGTTTGCCTCTGTTTAAGAGTGTTTGCCTCTGTTTATTTCTGTTAGCCTCTGTTTAAGTCCGTTTGCCTCTGTTTAAGTCTGTTTGCCTCTGTTTAAGTCTGTTTGCCTCTGTTTCACTCTGTTTGCCTCTGTTTCAATCTGCTTGCCTCTGTTTCACTCTGTTTGCCTCTGTTTCACTCTGTTTGCCTCTGTTTCACTCTTTTTGACTCTGTTTGTCTCTGTTTAATTCTGTTTGCCACTGTTTAAGTCTGTTTGCCTATGTTTCAGTCTGTTTGCCTCTGTTTCAGTCTGTTTGCCTCTGTTTCAGTCTGTTTGCCTCTGTTTCATTCTGTTTGCCTCTGTTTCAATCTTTTTGCCTATGTTTCACTCTTTACGCCTCTGTTCAACTCTGTTTAACTCTGTTTAAGTCTGTTTGCCTCTGTTTGCCTCTGTTTAACCCTGTTTGCCTCTGTTTGCCTCTGTTTGCATCTCTTTAAGTCTTTTTGCCTCTGTTTGCCTCTGTTTAAGTCTGTTTGCCTCTGTTTAAGTCTGTTTGCCTCTGTTTCACTCCGTTTGCCTCTGTTTCAGTCTGTTTGCATCTGTTACACTCTGTTTGCCTCTGATTCAGTCTGTTTGCCTCTGTTTCAGTCTGTTTGCCTCTGTTTCATTCTATTTGCCTCTGTTTCACTCATTTTCCCTCTGTTTCACTCTTTACGCCGCTGTTTAACTCTGTTTAAGTCTGTTTGCCTCTGTTTGCCTCTGTTTAACCCTGTTTGCCTCTGTTTGCCTCTGTTCGCCTGTGTTTGCCTCTGTTTGCCTCTGTTTGCCTCTCTTTAAGTCTATTTGCATCTGTTTAAGTCTGTTTGCCTTTGTTTAAGTCTGTTTGCCTCTGTTTAAGTCTGTTTGCCTCTGTTTGACTCTGTTTCACTCTGTTTGCCTCTGTTTCACTCCGTTTGCCTCTGTATCACTCTGTTTGCCTCTGTTTCACTCAGTTTGCCTCTGTTTAAGTCTTCCTGCCTCTGTTTCACTCTGTTTGCCTCTGTTTACGTTTTCTTGCCTCTGTTTCACTCTGTTTGCCTCTGTTTAAGTCTGTTTGCCTGTTTAAGTCTGTTTGCCTCTGTTTCACTCTGTTGGCCTCTGATTCACTCTGTTTGCCTCTGTGTCACTCTGTTTGCCTCTGTTTCAATCTGTTTGCCTCTCTTTGCCTCTGTTTAAGTCTGTTTGCCTCTTTTTGCCTCTGTTTCATTCTGTTTGCCTCTGTTTCACTCTTTTTGTCTCTGTATCACTCTGTTAGCCTATGTTTCATTCTGTTTCCCTCTGTTTCACTCTGTTTGCCTCTGTTTCACTCTTTTTGCCTCTGTTTAAGTCTGTTTGCCTCTGTTTAAGACTGTTTGCCTCTGTTTCACTCTGTTTGCCTCTGTTTGCATCTGTTTAACCCTGTTTGCCTCTGTTTGCCTCTGTTTAACCCTGTTTGCCTCTGTTTGCCTCTGTTTGCCTCTGTTTACATCTGTTTGCCTCTGTTTCAGTCTGTTTGCCTCTGTTTCAGTCTGTTTGCCTCTGTTTCACTCTGTTTGCCTCTGTTTCATTCTGATTGCCTCTGTTTGCCTCTGTTTAAGTCTGTTTGCCTCTGTTTGACTCTGTTTCACTCTGTTTGCCTCTGTTTCACTCCGTTTGCCTCTGTATCACTCTGTTTGCCTCTGTTTCACTCAGTTTGCCTCTGTTTAAGTCTTCCTGCCTCTGTTTCACTCTGTTTGCCTCTGTTTACGTTTTCTTGCCTCTGTTTCACTCTGTTTGCCTCTGTTTAAGTCTGTTTGCCTGTTTAAGTCTGTTTGCCTCTGTTTCACTCTGTTGGCCTCTGATTCACTCTGTTTGCCTCTGTGTCACTCTGTTTGCCTCTGTTTCAATCTGTTTGCCTCTCTTTGCCTCTGTTTAAGTCTGTTTGCCTCTGTTTCATTCTGTTTGCCTCTGTTTCACTCTTTTTGTCTCTGTATCACTCTGTTAGCCTATGTTTCATTCTGTTTCCCTCTGTTTCACTCTGTTTGCCTCTGTTTCACTCTTTTTGCCTCTGTTTAAGTCTGTTTGCCTCTGTTTAAGACTGTTTGCCTCTGTTTCACTCTGTTTGACTCTGTTTCACTCTGTTTGCCTCTGTTTGCCTCTGTTTGCCTCTGTTTATGTCTGTTTGCCTCTGTTTAAGTCGGTTTGCCTCTGTTTAAGTCTGTTTGCCTCTGTTTAAGTCTGTTAGCATCTGTTTAACTCCGCTTGCCTCTGTTTAAGTCTGTTTGCCTCTGTTTAAGTCTGTTTGCCTCTGTTTCACTCTGTTTGCCTCTGTTTCAATCTGCTTGCCTCTGTTTCACTCTGTTTGCCTCTGTTTCACTCTGTTTGCCTCTGTTTCACTCTTTTTGACTCTGTTTGTCTCTGTTTAATTCTGTTTGCCACTGTTTAAGTCTGTTTGCCTATGTTTCAGTTTGTTTGCCTCTGTTTCACTCTGCTTGCCTCTGTTTCACTCCGTTTACCTCTCTTTCACTCTGTTTGCCTCTGTTTAAACCCTGTTTGCCTCTGTTTGCCTCTGTTTATGTCTGTTTGCCTCTGTTTAAGTCTGTTTGCCTCTGTTTAAGTCTGTTTGCCTCTGTTTAAGTCTGTTAGCCTCTGTTTAAGTCCGTTTGCCTCTGTTTAAGTCTGTTTGCCTCTGTTTAAGTCTGTTTGCCTCTGTTTCACTCTGTTTGCCTCTGTTTCACTCTGTTTGCCTCTGTTTCACTCTTTTTGACTCTGTTTGTCTCTGTTTAATTCTGTTTGCCACTGTTTAAGTCTGTTTGCCTATGTTTCAGTCTGTTTGCCTCTGTTTCAGTCTGTTTGCCTCTGTTTCAGTCAGTTTGCCTCTGTTTCATTCTGTTTGCCTCTGTTTCAATCTTTTTGCCTATGTTTCACTCTATACGCCTCTGTTCAACTCTGTTTAACTCTGTTTAAGTCTGTTTGCCTCTGTTTGCCTCTGTTTAACCCTGTTTGCCTCTGTTTGCCTCTGTTTGCCTCTCTTTAAGTCTTTTTGCCTCTGTTTGCCTCTGTTTGCCTCTGTTTAAGTCTGTTTGCCTCTGTTTTATTCTGTTTGCCTCTGTTTCACTCTTTTTGCCTCTGTTTCACTCTTTTTGACTCTGCTTGTCTCTGTTTAATTCTGTTTGCCACTGCTTAAGTCTGTTTGCCTATGTTTCAGTCAGTTTGCCTCTGTTTCAGTCTGTTTGCCTCTGTTTAAGTCTGTTTGCCTCTGTTTCACTCCGTTTGCCTCTGTTTCAGTCTGTTTGCATCTGTTACACTCTGTTTGCCTCTGATTCAGTCTGTTTGCCTCTGTTTCAGTCTGTTTGCCTCTGTTTCACTCATTTTCCCCTCTGTTTCACTCTTTATGCCTCTGCATAACTCTGTTTAACTCTGTTTAAGTTTGTTTGCCTCTGTTTCACTCTGCTTGCCTCTGTTTCACTCCGTTTGCCTCTGTTTCACTCTGTTTGCCTCTGTTTAACCCTGTTGCCTCTGTTTGCCTCTGTTTGCCTCTGTTTATGTCTGTTTGCCTCTGTTTAAGTCTGTTTGCCTCTGTTTAAGAGTATTTGCCTCTGTTTATTTCTGTTAGCCTCTGTTTAAGTCCGTTTGCTCTGTTTAAGTCTGTTTGCCTCTGTTTAAGTCTGTTTGCCTCTGTTTCACTCTGTTTGCCTCTGTTTCAATCTGCTTGCCTCTGTTTCACTCTGTTTGCCTCTGTTTCACTCTGTTTGCCTCTGTTTCACTCTTTTTGACTCTGTTTGTCTCTGTTTAATTCTGTTTGCCACTGTTTAAGTCTGTTTGCCTATGTTTCAGTCTGTTTGCCTCTGTTTCAGTCTGTTTGCCTCTGTTTCAGTCTGTTTGCCTCTGTTTCATTCTGTTTGCCTCTGTTTCAATCTTTTTGCCTATGTTTCACTCTTTACGCCTCTGTTCAACTCTGTTTAACTCTGTTTAAGTCTGTTTGCCTCTGTTTGCCTCTGTTTAACCCTGTTTGCCTCTGTTTGCCTCTGTTTGCATCTCTTTAAGTCTTTTTGCCTCTGTTTGCCTCTGTTTAAGTCTGTTTGCCTCTGTTTAAGTCTGTTTGCCTCTGTTTCACTCCGTTTGCCTCTGTTTCAGTCTGTTTGCATCTGTTACACTCTGTTTGCCTCTGATTCAGTCTGTTTGCCTCTGTTTCAGTCTGTTTGCCTCTGTTTCATTCTATTTGCCTCTGTTTCACTCATTTTCCCTCTGTTTCACTCTTTACGCCGCTGTTTAACTCTGTTTAAGTCTGTTTGCCTCTGTTTGCCTCTGTTTAACCCTGTTTGCCTCTGTTTGCCTCTGTTCGCCTGTGTTTGCCTCTGTTTGCCTCTGTTTGCCTCTCTTTAAGTCTATTTGCATCTGTTTAAGTCTGTTTGCCTTTGTTTAAGTCTGTTTGCCTCTGTTTAAGTCTGTTTGCCTCTGTTTACATCTGTTTGCCTCTGTTTCAGTCTGTTTGCCTCTGTTTCAGTCTGTCTGCCTCTGTTTCACTCTGTTTGCCTCTGTTTCATTCTGATTGCCTCTGTTTGCCTCTGTTTAAGTCTGTTTGCCTCTGTTTGACTCTGTTTCACTCTGTTTGCCTCTGTTTCACTCCGTTTGCCTCTGTATCACTCTGTTTGCCTCTGTTTCACTCAGTTTGCCTCTGTTTAAGTCTTCCTGCCTCTGTTTCACTCTGTTTGCCTCTGTTTACGTTTTCTTGCCTCTGTTTCACTCTGTTTGCCTCTGTTTAAGTCTGTTTGCCTGTTTAAGTCTGTTTGCCTCTGTTTCACTCTGTTGGCCTCTGATTCACTCTGTTTGCCTCTGTGTCACTCTGTTTGCCTCTGTTTCAATCTGTTTGCCTCTCTTTGCCTCTGTTTAAGTCTGTTTGCCTCTTTTTGCCTCTGTTTCATTCTGTTTGCCTCTGTTTCACTCTTTTTGTCTCTGTATCACTCTAGCCTATGTTTCATTCTGTTTCCCTCTGTTTCACTCTGTTTGCCTCTGTTTCACTCTTTTTGCCTCTGTTTAAGTCTGTTTGCCTCTGTTTAAGACTGTTTGCCTCTGTTTCACTCTGTTTGACTCTGTTTCACTCTGTTTGCCTCTGTTTGCATCTGTTTAACCCTGTTTGCCTCTGTTTGCCTCTGTTTAACCCTGTTTGCCTCTGTTTTGCCTCTGTTTGCCCTCTGTTTACATCTGTTTGCCTCTGTTTCAAGTCTGTTTGCCTCTGTTTCAGTCTGTTTGCCTCTGTTTCACTCTGTTTGCCTCTGTTTCATTCTGATTGCCTCTGTTTGCCCTCTGTTTAAGTCTGTTTGCCTCTGTTTGACTCTGTTTCACTCTGTTTGCCTCTGTTTCACTCCGTTTGCCTCTGTATCACTCTGTTTGCCTCTGTTTCACTCAGTTTGCCTCTGTTTAAGTCTTCCTGCCTCTGTTTCACTCTGTTTGCCTCTGTTTAAGTCTTCCTGCCTCTGTTTCACTCTGTTTGCCTCTGTTTACGTTTTCTTGCCTCTGTTTCACTCTGTTTGCCTCTGTTTAAGTCTGTTTGCCTGTTTAAGTCTGTTTGCCTCTGTTTCACTCTGTTGGCCTCTGATTCACTCTGTTTGCCTCTGTGTCACTCTGTTTGCCTCTGTTTCAATCTGTTTGCCTCTCTTTGCCTCTGTTTAAGTCTGTTTGCCTCTGTTTCATTCTGTTTGCCTCTGTTTCACTCTTTTTGTCTCTGTATCACTCTGTTAGCCTATGTTTCATTCTGTTTCCCTCTGTTTCACTCTGTTTGCCTCTGTTTCACTCTTTTTGCCTCTGTTTAAGTCTGTTTGCCTCTGTTTAAGACTGTTTGCCTCTGTTTCACTCTGTTTGACTCTGTTTCACTCTGTTTGCCTCTGTTTGCCTCTGTTTGCCTCTGTTTATGTCTGTTTGCCTCTGTTTAAGTCTGTTTGCCTCTGTTTAAGTCTGTTTGCCTCTGTTTAAGTCTGTTAGCATCTGTTTAACTCCGCTTGCCTCTGTTTAAGTCTGTTTGCCTCTGTTTAAGTCTGTTTGCCTCTGTTTCACTCTGTTTGCCTCTGTTTCAATCTGCTTGCCTCTGTTTCACTCTGTTTGCCTCTGTTTCACTCTGTTTGCCTCTGTTTCACTCTTTTTGACTCTGTTTGTCTCTGTTTAATTTTGTTTGCCCACTGTTTAAGTCTGTTTGCCTATGTTTCAGTTTGTTTGCCTCTGTTTCACTCTGCTTGCCTCTGTTTCACTCCGTTTACCTCTCTTTCACTCTGTTTGCCTCTGTTTAAACCCTGTTTGCCTCTGTTTGCCTCTGTTTATGTCTGTTTGCCTCTGTTTAAGTCTGTTTGCCTCTGTTTAAGTCTGTTTGCCTCTGTTTAAGTCTGTTAGCCTCTGTTTAAGTCCGTTTGCCTCTGTTTAAGTCTGTTTGCCTCTGTTTAAGTCTGTTTGCCTCTGTTTCACTCTGTTTGCCTCTGTTTCACTCTGTTTGCCTCTGTTTCACTCTTTTTGACTCTGTTTGTCTCTGTTTAATTCTGTTTGCCACTGTTTAAGTCTGTTTGCCTATGTTTCAGTCTGTTTGCCTCTGTTTCAGTCTGTTTGCCTCTGTTTCAGTCAGTTTGCCTCTGTTTCATTCTGTTTGCCTCTGTTTCAATCTTTTTGCCTATGTTTCACTCTTTACGCCTCTGTTCAACTCTGTTTAACTCTGTTTAAGTCTGTTTGCCTCTGTTTGCCTCTGTTTAACCCTGTTTGCCTCTGTTTGCCTCTGTTTGCCTCTCTTTAAGTCTTTTTGCCTCTGTTTGCCTCTGTTTAAGTCTGTTTGCCTCTGTTTAAGTCTGTTTGCATCTGTTTCACTCCGTTTGCCTCTGATTCAGTCTGTTTGCATCTGTTACACTCTGTTTGCCTCTGATTCAGTCTGTTTGCCTCTGTTTCAGTCTGTTTGCCTCTGTTTCATTCTGTTTGCCTCTGTTTCACTCATTTTCCCTCTGTTTCACTCTTTATGCCTCTGTTTAACTCTGTTTAACTCTGTTTAAGTCTGTTTGCCTCTGTCTGCCTCTGTTTAACCCTGTTTGCCTCTGTTTGCTTCTGTTCGCCTGTGCTTGCCTCTGTTTGCCTCTGTTTGCCTCTCTTTAAGTCTATTTGCATCTGTTTAAGTCTGTTTGCCTTTGTTTAAGTCTGTTTGCCTCTGTTTAAGTCTGTTTGCCTCTGTTTACATCTGTTTGCCTCTGTTTCAGTCTGTTTGCCTCTTTTTCACTCTGTTTGCCTCTGTTTCACTCTGTTTGCCTCTGTTTCATTCTGATTGCCTCTGTTTGCCTCTGTTTAAGTCTGTTTTGCCTCTGTTTGACTCTGTTTCACTCCGTTTGCCTCTGTTTCAATCCGTTTGCCTCTGTATCACTCTGTTTGCCTCTGTTTCACTCAGTTTGCCTCTGTTTAAGTCTTCTTGCCTCTGTTTCACTCTGTTTGCCTCTGTTTACGTCTTCTTGCCTCTGTTTCACTCTGTTTGCCTCTGTTTAAGTCTGTTTGCCTGTTTGCCTCTGTTTGCCTCTGTTTCACTCTGTTTGACTCTGATTCACTCTGTTTGCCTCTGTGTCACTCTGTTTGCCTCTGTTTCAATCTGTTTGCCTCTCATTGCCTCTGTTTAAGTCTGTTTGCCTCTTTTTGCCTCTGTTTCATTCTGTTTGCCTCTGTTTCACTCTTTTTGTCTCTGTTTCACTCTGTTTGTCTCTGTTTAAGTTTCCTTGCCTCTTTTAACTCTGTTTGCATCTGTTTTCGTCTTCTTGCCTCTGTTTCACTCTGTTTGCCTCTGTTTAAGTCTGTTTGCCTCTGTTTGCCTCTGTTTAAGTCTGTCCTGCCTCTGTTTGCCTCTGTTTGCCTCTGTTTAAGTCTGTTTGCCTCTGTTTGCCTCTGTTTAATTCTGTTTGCCCTCTGTTTCACTCTGGTTGCCTCTGCTTAAGTCTGTTTGCCTCTGTTCAAGTCTGTTAGCCTCTGTTTAAGTCTGTTTGCCTCTGTTTAAGTCTGTTTGCCTCTGTTTCACTCTGTTTGCCTCTGTTCAGTCTGTTTGCCTCTGTTTCATTCTGTTTGCCTCTGTTTCCATGTTTTTTCCCTCTGTTTCACTCTTTATGCCTCTGTTTAACTCTGTTTAACTCTGTTTAAGTCTGTTTGCCTCTGTTTGCCTCTGTTTTAACCCTGTTTGCCTCTGTTTGCCTCTGTTTGCCTCTGTTTGCCTCTGTTAGCCTCTGTTTAAGTCCGCTTGCCTCTGTTTAAGTCTGTTTGCCTCTGTTTAATTCTGTTTGCCTCTGTTTCAATCTGTTTGCCTCTGTTTCAATCTGCTTGCCTCTGTTTCACTCTGTTTGCCTCTGTTTCACTCTGTTTGCCTCTGTTTCACTCTTTTTGACTCTGTTTGTCTCTGTTTAATTCTGTTTGCCACTGTTTAAGTCTGTTTGCCTATGTTTCTGTCTGTTTGCCTCTGTTTCAGTCTGTGTGCCCCTATTTCAGTCCTGTTTGCCTCTGTTTCAATCCGTTTGCCTCTGTTTCAATCTTTTTGCCTATGTTTCACTCTTTACGCCTCTGTTCAACTCTGTTTAACTCTGTTTAAGTCTGTTTCACTCTGTTTGCCCCTGTTTAACCCTGTTTGCCTCTGTTTGCCTCTGTTTGCCTCTCTTTAAGTCTTTTTGCCTCTGTTTGCCTCTGTTTGCCTCTGTTTAAGTCTGTTTGCCTCTGTTTAAGTCTGTCTGCCTCTGTTTTCACTCCGCTTGCCTCTGTTTCAGTCTGTTTGCATCTGTTACCCTCTGTTTGCCTCTGATTCAGTCTGTTTTGCCTCTGTTTCAGTCTGTTTGCCTCTGTTTCATTCTGTTTGCCTCTGTTTCACTCATTTTCCCTCTGTTTCACTCTTTAAGCCTCTGTTTAACAATGTTTAACTCTGTTTTAAGTTTGTTTGCCTCTGTTTCACTCTGCTTGCCTCTTTTTCACTCCGTTTACCTCTCTTTCACTCTGGTTGCCTCTGTTTAAACCCTGTTTGCCTCTGTTTGCCTCTGTTTTATGTCTGTTTGCCTCTGTTTAAGTCTGTTTGCCTCTGCTTAAGTCTGTTTGCCTCTGTTTAAGTCTGTTAGCCGCTGTTTAATTCCGTTTGCCTCTGTTTCAGTCTGTTTGCCTCTGTTTAAGGTCTGTTTGCCTCTGTTTCACTCTGTTTGCCTCTGTTTTCACTCTGTTTTGCCTCTGTTTCACTCTTTTTGACTCTGTTTGTCTCTGTTTAATTCTGTTTGCCACTGTTTAAGTCTGTTTGCCTATGTTTCAGTCTGTTTGCCTCTGTTTCAGTCTGTTTGCCTCTGTTTCAGTCTGTTTGCCTCTGTTTCATTCTGTTTGCACTGTTTCAATCTTTTTTGCCTATGTTTCACTCTTTACGCCTCTGTTCAACTCTGTTTAACTCTGTTTAAGTCTGTTTGCCCTCTGTTTGCCTCTGTTTAACCCTGTTTGCCTCTGTTTGCCTCTGTTTTGCCTCTCTTTAAGTCTTTTTGCCTCTGTTTGCCCTCTGTTTGCCTCTGTTTAAGTCTGTTTGCCTCTGTTTAAGTCTGTTTGCCTCTGTTTCACTCCGTTTGCCTCTGATTCAGTCTGTTTGCATCTGTTACACTCTGTTTGCCTCTGATTCCAGTCTGTTTGCCTCTGTTTCAGTCTGTTTGCCTCTGTTTCATTCTGTTTGCCTCTGTTTCACTCATTTTCCCTCTGTTTCACTCTTTATGCCTCTGTTTAACTCTGTTTAAGTCTGTTTGCCTCTGTTTAACCCTGTTTGCCTCTGTTTGCTTCTGTTCGCCTGTGCTTGCCTCTGTTTGCCTCTGTTTGCCTCTCTTTAAGTCTATTTGCATCTGTTTAAGTCTGTTTGCCTTTGTTTAAGTCTGTTTGCCTCTGTTTAAGTTCTGTTTGCCTCTGTTTACATCTGTTTGCCTCTGTTTCAGTCTGTTTTGCCTCTTTTTCACTCTGTTTGCCTCTGTTTCACTCTGTTTGCCTCTGTTTCATTCTGATTGCCTCTGTTTGCCTCTGTTTAAGTCTGTTTGCCTCTGTTTGACTCTGTTTCACTCAGTTTGCCTCTGTTTAAGTCTTCTTGCCTCTGTTTCACTCTGTTTGCCTCTGTTTACGTCTTCTTGCCTCTGTTTCACTCTGTTTGCCTCTGTTTAAGTCTGTTTGCCTGTTTGCCTCTGTTTGCCTCTGTTTCACTCTGTTTGCCTCTGATTCACTCTGTTTTGCCTCTGTTTTCACTCTGTTTTGCCTCTGTTTCAATCTGTTTGCCTCTCATTGCCTCTGTTTAAGTCTTTTTGCCTCTTTTTTGCCTCTGTTTCATTCTGTTTGCCTCTGTTTCACTCTTTTTGTCTCTGTTTCACTCTGTTTGTCTCTGTTTAAGTTTTTCTTGCCTCTTTTTAACTCTGTTTGCATCTGTTTTCGTCTTCTTGCCTCTGTTTCACTCTGTTTGCCTCTGTTTAAGTCTGTTTTGCCTCTGTTTGCCCTCTGTTTAAGTCTGTTTGCCTCTGTTTGCCTCTGTTTTGCCCTCTGTTTAAGTCTGTTTGCCTCTGTTTGCCTCTGTTTGTCTCTGTTTTAAGTCTGTTTTGCCTCTGTTTGCCTCTGCCTCTGTTTGCCTCTGTTTGCCTCTGTTTAATTCTGTTTGCCTCTGTTTTCACTCTGGTTGCCTCTGCTTACGTCTGTTTGCCTCTGTTCAAGTCTGTTAGCCTCTGTTTAAGTCTGTTTGCCTCTGTTTAAGTCTGTTTGCCTCTGTTTCACTCTGTTTGCCTCTGTTTCAGTCGGTTTGCCTCTGTTTCATTCTGTTTGCCTCTGTTTCCATGTTTTTCCCTCTGTTTCACTCTTTATGCCTCTGTTTAACTCTGTTTAACTCTGTTTTAAGTCTGTTTGCCTCTATTTGCCTCTGTTTAACCCTGTTTTGCCTCTGTTTGCCTCTGTTTGCCTATGTTTGCTTCTGTTTGCCTCTGTTTAAGTCTGTTTGCCTCTGTTTAAGTCTGTTTGCCTCTGTTTAAGTCTGTTTGCTTCTGCTTAAGTCTATTTTGCCTCTGTTTCACTCTGTTTGTCCTCTGTTTCAATCTGTTTGCCTCTGTTTCACTCTGTTTGCCTCTGTTTAAGTCTGTTTTGCCCTCTGTTTAAGTCTGTTTGCCTTTTTTTTGCCTCTGTTTTCATTCTGTTTGCCTCTGTTTCACTCTGTTTGTCTCTGTTTAAGTTTTCTTGCCTCTTTTTAACTCTGTTTGCATCTGTTTTCGTCTTCTTGCCTCTGTTTCACTCTGTTTGCCTCTGTTTAAGTCTGTTTGCCTCTGTTTTACTCTTTTTGCCTCTGATTCACTCTTTATGCCTCTGTTTAAATCTGTTTAACTCAGTTCACGTCTGTTTGCCTCTGTTTGCCTCTGTGTAGCCCTGTGTGCCTCCGTTTGCCTATGTTTGTATCTGTTTGCGTCTGTTTGCCTCTTTTTAAGGCTGTTTACCTCTGTTTTAAGTCTGTTTGCCTCTGTTTAAGTCAGTTTGCCTCTGTTTAAGTCTGTTTGCCTGTGTTTCACTCTGTTTGCCTCTGTTTAAGTCTGCTTGCCTCTGTTTAACTCTGTTTGCCTCTGTTTGCCTCTGTTTAAGTCTGTTTGCCTCTGTTTAAGTCTCTCTGCCTCTGCTAAGTCTGTTTGCCTTTGTTTAAGTCTGTTTGCCATGTTTAAAGTCTGTTTGCCTTTGTTTCACTCTGTTTGCCTTTGTTTTCACTCTTTTTGCCTCTGTATGCCTCTGTTTCAGTCTGTTTGCCTCTGTTTAACTCTGTTTGCCTCTGTTTCAGTCTGTTTGCCTCTTTTTCACTCTGTTTGCCTCTGTTTCCCTCTGTTTGCCTCTGTTTCAGTCTGTTTGCCTCTGTTTCACTCTATTTGCCTCTGTTTGCCTCTGTTAAGTCTGTTTGCCTCTGCTTCAGTCTGTATGCCTCTATTTCAGTCAGTTTGCCTCTGTTTCAATCTGTTTGCCCCGTTTAAGTCTGTTTGCCTCTGTTTTCAGTCTTTTGCCCCTCTGTTTCACTCTGTTTTGCATCTGTTTCAGTCTGTTTGCCTCCGTTTCACTCTATTTGCCTCTGTTTGCCTCTGTTTAAGTCTGTTTGCCTCTGTTTCAGTCTGTTTGCCTCTGTTTTCAGTCTGTTTGCCTCTGTTTCATTCTGTTTTGCCCCTGTTTCACTCTTTTTGCCTCTGATTCACTCTTTATGCCTCTGTTTAAATCTGTTTAACTCAGTTTAAGTCTTTTTGCCTCTGTTTGCCTCTGTTTAGCCCTGTGTGCCTCCGTTTGCCTATGTTTGCCTCTGTTTGCGTCTGTTTGCGTCTGTTTGCCTCTGTTTCAGTCTGTCTGCCTCTCTTTCACTCTGTTGGCCTCCGTTTCACTCTGTTTGCCTCTGTTTTCTCTCTGTTTGCCTCTTGTTTCACTCTGTTTTGCCTCTGTTTCAGTCTGTTTGCCTCTGTTTCACTCTGTTTGCCTCTGTTTCGCTCTTTTTGCTCTGTTTGTCTCTGTTTAAGTCTGTTTGCCTCTGTTTGAGTCTGTTTGCCTCTGTTTCAGTCAGTTTGCCTCTGTTTCACTCTGTTTGCCTCTGTTTCACTCTGTTTGCCTCTGTTTCACTCTGTTTGCATCTGTTTTAACTCTGTTTAACTCTGTTTAAGTCTGTTTGCCTCTATTTGCCTCTGTTTAACCCTGTTTGCCTCTGTTTGCCTCTGTTTGCCTATGTTTGCTTCTGTTTGCCTCTGTTTAAGTCTGTTTGCCTCTGTTTAAGTCTGTTTGCCTCTGTTTAAGTCTGTTTGCTTCTGCTTAATTCTATTTGCCTCTGTTTCACTCTGTTTGTCTCTGTTTCAATCTGTTTGCCTCTGTTTCACTCTGTTTGCCTCTGTTTAAGTCTGTTTGCCCTCTGTTTTAAGTCTGTTTGCCTTTTTTTGCCTCTGTTTCATTCTGTTTGCCTCTGTTTCACTCTGTTTGTCTCTGTTTAAGTTTTCTTGCCTCTTTTTAACTCTGTTTGCATCTGTTTTCGTCTTCTTGCCTCTGTTTCACTCTGTTTGCCTCTGTTTAAGTCTGTTTGCCTCTGTTTCACTCTTTTTGCCTCTGATTCACTCTTTATGCCTCTGTTTAAATCTTTTTAACTCAGTTCACGTCTGTTTGCCTCTGTTTGCCTCTGTGTAGCCCTGTGTGCCTCCGTTTGCCTATGTTTGTATCTGTTTGCCTCTGTTTGCCTCTTTTTAAGGCTGTTTACCTCTGTTTAAGTCTGCTTGCCTCTGTTTAAGTCAGTTTGCCTCTGTTTAAGTCTGTTTGCCTGTGTTTCACTCTGTTTGCCTCTGTTTAAGTCTGCTTGCCTCTGTTTAACTCTGTTTTGCCTCTGTTTGCCTCTGTTTAAGTCTGTTTGCCTCTGTTTAAGTCTCTCTGCCTCTGCTAAGTCTGTTTGCCTTTGTTTAAGTCTGTTTGCCATGTTTTAAGTCTGTTTGCCTTTGTTTCACTCTGTTTGCCTCTGTTTCACTCTTTTTGCCTCTGTATGCCTCTGTTTCAGTCTGTTTGCCTCTGTTTAACTCTGTTTTGCCTCTGTTTCAGTCTGTTTGCCTCTTTTTCACTCTGTTTGCCTCTGTTTTCCCCTCTGTTTGCCTCTGTTTTCAGTCTGTTTGCCTCTGTTTCACTCTATTTGCCTCTGTTTGCCTCTGTTAAGTCTGTTTGCCTCTGCTTCAGTCTGTATGCCTCTATTTCAGTCAGTTTGCCTCTGTTTCAATCTGTTTGCCCCGTTTAAGTCTGTTTGCCTCTGTTTCAGTCTTTTGCCCTCTGTTTCACTCTGTTTGCATCTGTTTCAGTCTGTTTGCCTCCGTTTCACTCTATTTGCCTCTGTTTGCCTCTGTTTAAGTCTGTTTGCCTCTGTTTAAGTCTGTATGCCCTCTGTTTCAGTCTGTTTGCCTCTGTTTCAGTCTGTTTGCCTCTGTTTCAGTCTGTTTGCCTCTGTTTCATTCTGTTTGCCCCTGTTTCACTCTTTTTGCCTCTGATTCACTCTTTATGCCTCTGTTTAAATCTGTTTAACTCAGTTTAAGTCTGTTTGCCTCTGTTTGCCTCTGTTTAGCCCTGTGTGCCTCCGTTTGCCTATGTTTGCCTCTGTTTGCGTCTGTTTGCGTCTGTTTGCCTCTGTTTCAGTCTGTCTGCCTCTCTTTCACTCTGTTGGCCTCCGTTTCACTCTGTTTGCCTCTGTTTTCTCTCTGTTTGCCTCTGTTTCACTCTGTTTGCCTCTGTTTCAGTCTGTTTGGCCTCTGTTTCACTCTGTTTGCCTCTGTTTCGCTCTTTTTGCTCTGTTTGTCTCTGTTTAAGTCTGTTTGCCTCTGTTTTGAGTCTGTTTGCCTCTGTTTGAGTCAGTTTGCCTCTGTTTCACTCTGTTTGCCTCTGTTTCACTCTGTTTGCCCTCTGTTTCACTCTGTTTGCATCTGTTTAAGTCTGTTTGCCTCTGTTTATGTCAGTTTGCCTCTGTTTCATTCTGGGTAGCCTCTGTTTCACTCTTTTTTGCCTCTGTTTCACTCTGTTTGCGTCTGTTTAAGTCTGTTTGCCTCTGTTTTTAGTCTGTTTGCCTCTGCTTCACTCTGTTTGCCTCTGTTTCACTCTGTTTGCCTCTGTATAATCCTGTTTGCCTCTGTTTGCCTCTGTTTGCCTCTGTTTAAGTCTGTTTGCCTCTGTTTCACTCTTTTTGCCTCTGATTCACTCTTTATGCCTCTGTTTAAATCTGTTTAACTCAGTTCACGTCTGTTTGCCTCTGTTTGCCTCTGTGTTAGCCCTGTGTGCCTCCGTTTGCCTATGTTTGTATCTGTTTGCCTCTGTTTGCCTCTTTTTAAGGCTGTTTACCTCTGTTTAAGTCTGTTTTGCCTCTGTTTAAGTCAGTTTGCCTCTGTTTAAGTCTGTTTGCCTGTGTTTCACTCTGTTTGCCTCTGTTTTAAGTCTGCTTGCCTCTGTTTTAACTCTGTTTGCCTCTGTTTGCCTCTGTTTTAAGTCTGTTTGCCTCTGTTTTAAGTCTCTCTGCCTCTGCTAAGTCTGTTTGCCTTTGTTTAAGTCTGTTTGCCATGTTTTAAGTCTGTTTGCCTTTGTTTCACTCTGTTTGCCTCTGTTTCACTCTTTTTGCCTCTGTATGCCTCTGTTTCAGTCTGTTTGCCTCTGTTTAACTCTGTTTGCCTCTGTTTCAGTCTGTTTGCCTCTTTTTTCACTCTGTTTGCCTCTGTTTCCCTCTGTTTGCCTCTGTTTCAGTCTGTTTGCCTCTGTTTCACTCTATTTGCCTCTGTTTGCCTCTGGTTAAGTCTGTTTGCCGCTGCTTAAGTCTGTATGCCTCTGTTTCAGTCAGTTTGCCTCTGTTTCAATCTGTTTGCCCCGTTTAAGTCTGTTTGTCTCTGTTTCAGTCTTTTGCCCTCTGTTTCACTCTGTTTGCATCTGTTTCAGTCTGTTTGCCTCCGTGTCACTCTATTTGCCTATGTTTGCCTCTGTTTGCGTCTGCTTGCCTCTGTTTCAGTCTGTCTGCCTCTCTTTCACTCTGTTGGCCTCTGTTTCACTCTGTTTGCCTCTGTTTTCTCTCTGTTTTGCCTCTGTTTTCACTCTGTTTGCCTCTGTTTCAGTCTGTTTGCCTCTGTTTCACTCTGTTTGCCTCTGTTTCATTCTGATTGCCTCTGTTTGCCTCTGTTTAAGTCTGTTTGCCTCTGTTTAAGGTCTGTATGCCTCTGTTTCAGTCTGTTTGCCTCTGTTTCAGTCTGTTTGCCTCTGTTTCAGGTCTGTTTGGCCTCTGTTTCATTCTGTTTGCATCTGTTTCAGTCTGTTTGCCTCCGTTTCACTCTATTTGCCTCTGTTTGCCTCTGTTTTAAGTCTGTTTGCCCTCTGTTTAAGTCTGTATGCCTCTGTTTCAGTCTGGTTTGCCTCTGTTTCAGTCTGTTTGCCTCTGTTTCAGTCTGTTTGCCTCTGTTTCATTCTGTTTGCCCCTGTTTCACTCTTTTTGCTTCTGATTCACTCTTTATGCCTCTGTTTAAATCTGTTTAACTCAGTTTAAGTCTGTTTGCCTCTGTTTGCCTCTGTTTAGCCCTGTGTGCCTCCGTTTGCCTATGTTTGCCTCTGTTTGCGTCTGCTTGCCTCTGTTTCAGTCTGTCTGCCTCTCTTTTCACTCAGTTGGCCTCTGTTTCACTCTGTTTGCCTCTGTTTCTCTCTGTTTGCCTCTGTTTCACTCTGTTTGCCCTCTGTTTCAGTCTGTTTGCCTCTGTTTCACTCTGTTTGCCTCTGTTTCGCTCTTTTTGCTCTGTTTGTCTCTGTTTAAGTCTGTTTGCCCTCTGTTTGAGTCTGTTTGCCTCTGTTTCAGTCAGTTTGCCTCTGTTTCACTCTGTTTGCCTCTGTTTCACTCTGTTTGCCTCTGTTTCACTCTGTTTGCATCTGTTTAAGTCTGTTTGCCTCTGTTTAAGTCTGTTTGCCTCTGTTTCATTCTGGTAGCCTCTGTTTCACTCTTTTTGCCTCTGTTTCACTCTGTTTGCCTCTGTTTAAGTCTGTTTGCCTCTGTTTAAGTCTGTTTGCCTCTGCTTCACTCTGTTTGCCTCTGTTTCACTCTGTTTGCCTCTGTATAATCCTGTTTGCCTCTGTTTGCCTCTGTTTACCTCTGTTTAAGTCTGTTTGCCTCTGTTTAAGTCTGTTTGCCTCTGTTTAAGTCAGTTTGCCTCTGTTTTAGTCTGTTTGCCTTTGTTTCAATCTGTTTGCCCCGTTTAAGTCTGTTTGCCTCTGTTTCAGTCTGTTTGCCTCTGTTTCAGTCTGTTTGATTCTGTTTCAGTCTGTTTGCCCTCTGTTTCATTCTGGTTTGCCTCTGTTTCACTCTTTTTGCCTCTGATTCACTCTTAATGCCTCTGTTTAAATCTGTTTAACTCAGTTCAAGTCTGTTTGACTCTGTTTTGCCTCTGTTTAGCCCTGTGTGCCTCCGTTTGCCTATGTTTGCATCTGTTTGCCTCTGTTTGCCTCTTTTTTAAGTCTGTTTGCCTCTGTTTAAGTCTGTTTTGCCTCTGTTTAAGTTAGTTTGTCTCTGTTTAAGTCGGTTTGCCTCTGTTTAAGTCTGTTAGCCTCTGTTTCACTCTGTTTGCCTCTGTTTCACTCTGTTTGCCTCTGTTTCACTCTGTTTGCCTCTGTTTAAGTCTGTTTGCCTCTGTTTAGGTCTGTTTGCCTCTGTTTCAGTCTGGTTGCCTCTGTTTCACTCTTTTTGCCTCTGTTTCACTCTGTTTGCCTCTGTTTCACTCTGTTTGCCTCTGTTTAAGTCTGTTTGCCTCTGTTTATGTCTGTTTGCCTCTGTTTCACTCTGTTTGCCTCTGTTTCACTCTGTTTGCCTCTGTTTAAGTCTGTTCGCCTCTGTTTAAGTCAGTTTGCCTCTGTTTTAGTCTGTTTGCCTCTGTTTCACTCTGTTTGCCCCTGTTTCAGTCTGTTTGCCTCTGTTTCACTCTATTTGCCTCTGTTTGCCTCTGGTTAAGTCTGTTTGCCTCTGCTTAAGTCTGTATGCCTCTGTTTCAGTCAGTTTTGCCTCTGTTTCAGTCTTTTTGCCCTCTGTTTCACTCTGTTTGCATCTGTTTCAGTCTGTTTGCCTCCGTTTCACTCTATTTGCCTCTGTTTGCCTCTGTTTAAGTCTGTTTGCATCTGTTTAAGTCTGTATGCCTCTGTTTCAGTCTGTTTGCCTCTGTTTCAGTCTGTTTGCCTCTGTTTCAGGTCTGTTTTGCCTCTGTTTCATTCTGTTTGCCCCTGTTTCACTCTTTTTGCCTCTGATTCACTCTTTATGCCTCTGTTTAAATCTGTTTAACTCAGTTTAAGTCTGTTTGCCTCTGTTTGCCTCTGTTTAGCCCTGTGTGCCTCCGTTTGCCTATGTTTTGCCTCTGTTTGCGTCTGTTTGCCTCTGTTTCAGTCTGTCTGCCTCTCTTTCACTCTGTTGGCCTCTGTTTCACTCTGTTTGCCTCTGTTTCTCTCTGTTTGCCTCTGTTTCGCTCTTTTTGCTCTGTTTGTCTCTGTTTAAGTCTGTTTGCCTCTGTTTTGAGTCTGTTTGCCTCTGTTTCAGTCTATTTGCCTCTGTTTCACTCTGTTTGCCTCTGTTTAAGTCTGTTTGCCTCTGTTTCAGTCTGGTAGCCTCTGTTTCACTCTTTTTGCCTCTGTTTCACTCTGTTTGCCTCTGTTTAAGTCTGTTTGCCTCTGTTTTAAGTCTGTTTGCCTCTGTTTCACTCTGTTTGCCTCTGTTTC
>JANJGN010004210.1:0-35420 GCA_026770705.1 Isurus oxyrinchus
CCACAAACTCTCCTCGCTCTCTCCAACTTGCTTACCTCTCACTCTCTCCCACTCACTTGCCTCTCACTCTCCCCCACACGCTCTCCTCTCTCTCTCTCCCACACGCTCTCCTCTCTCTCTCTCTCTCCCACACGCTCTCCTCTCTCTCTCTCCCACACACTCTCCTCTCTCTCTCTCTCTCTCTCCCACTCACTCTCCTCTCTCTCTCCCACACACTCTCCTCTCTCTCTCTCTCCACACACTCTCCTCTCTCTCTCTCCCACACACACTCTCCTCTCTCTCTCTCTCCCACACACTCTCCTCTCTCTCTCTCTCCAACACTCTCTCCTGTCTCTCTCTCGCCCACACGCTCATGCTCTCTCTCTCTCCCTCACGCTCTCATTTCTCTCTCCCTCCCTCTCATGCTCTCCTCTCTCACTCTCTCCCTGACGCACTCCTCTCTCTCTCCCACAACGCTCATCCTCTCTCCCCCACATGCTCACCTGTCTCCCTCTCTCTCCCACACGCTCTCCTCTCTCTGTCTCCAACACGGTCTCCTCTCTCTCTCTAACCCACATGCCTTCTCCTCTCTCTCTCTCTATCCCACATGGTCTCCTCTCTCTCTCTCTCCCACATGCTCTCCTCTCTTTCTCTCTCCCACATGCTCTCACTCTCTCTCCCCACTCGCTCATCCTCTCTCTCTCTCCACCTCCCTCTCCTCTCTCTCTCCCACTCGCTCACCTCTCACTCTCTCCCACTCGCTTGCCTCTCACTCTCTCCCACACCGCTCTCCTCTCTCTCTCTCCCACACCCACTCCTCTCTGTCTCTCCCACACAGTCTCCACTCTCTCTCTCCCACACGCTCTCCTCTCTCTCTCCCACACGCTCTCCTCTCTCTCGCCCACATGCTCTCCTCTCTCTCTCTCTCCCACATGCTCTCCTCTCTCTCTCCCACACACTCTCCTCTCTCTCTCTCCCTCACACTCTCTTCTCTTCTCTCTCCCACACACTCTCCACTCTCTCCCTCTCACCACACACTCTCCTCTCTCTATCTCTCTCTCCCACATGCTCTCATCTCTCTCTCTCTCTCCCACATACTCTCTCTCTCTCTCCACACACTCTCTTCTCTCTCTCTCCCACACACTCTCCCCTCTTCCTCACACTGTCCCCCAGTTCTCTCTCACCACACACACGCTCTCCTCTCTCCCTCTCTCCCACATGGTGGTCCTCTCTCTCTCTCTCTTCTTTTCCCACATGCTCGTCTCTCTCCTCTCCCCACACACTCTCCTCTCTCTCACTCTCCCACACACTTTCCTCTCTCTCTCTCCCACACACTCTTCTTTCTCTCTCTCTGACACACATGCTCTCCTCCTTCTCTTCTCCCACACGATCTGCTCTCTCTCTCTCTCTCTCCCACACAATCTCCTCTCTCTCTCTCCACATGATCTCCTCTCTCTCTCTCCCACATGCTCTCCTCTATCTCTCTCTCCCACACGCTCTCCTCTCTCTCGCGCGTCTCCCACATGGCTCTCGCGCCCTCCTTCTCTCCCTCTCATGCTCTCCTCTCTCTCTCTCCCTCTCACGCTCTCCTCCCTCTCTCTCTCCCACACACTCTCCTCTCTCTCTCTCCCACACACTCTCCTCTCTCTCTCTCTCTCCACACACTCTCCTCTCTCTCTCTCTCCCACACACTCTCCTCTCTCGCTCTCTCTCCTCTCTCTCTCTCTCTCTCCCACACACTCTCCTCTCTCTCTCTCTCTCCCCACATATTCTCCTCTCTCTCTCTCTCTCCCACGCAATCCCCTCTCTCTTTCTCTCTCCCACGCACTCTCTCTCTCTCTCTCTCCCACGCACTCTCCTCTCTCTTTCTCTCTCCCACACACTCCTCTCTCTCTCTTTCTCTCCCACACACTCTCCTCTCTCTCTCTCTCTCTCCCACACACTCTCCTCTCTCTCTCTCTCTCCCACACACTCTCCTCTCTCTCTCTCTCCCACACACTCTCCTCTCTCTCTCTCTCTCCCACACACTCTCCTCTCTCTCTCTCTCTCCCACACACTCTCCTCTCTCTCTCTCTCTCCCACACACTCTGCTCTCTCTCCCTCTCCCACACGCTCTCCTCTCTCTATCTCTCTGTCCGACACGCTCTCCTCTCTCTCTCTCCCACACACTCTCTTCTCTTTCTCTCCCACCACACGCTCTTCTCACTCTCTCACGACACACTCTCCTCTCTCCCTCACAGTCCCCCCTGTCTCTCACACACACACGCTCTCCTCTCTCTCTCTCCCACATGGTCTCCTCTCTCTCTCCCACATGCTCGTCGCTCTCTCCCTCTCCCACACGTTCTATTCTCTCTTTCTCTCGCACACGCTCTGCTCTCTCACTCTCCATCTAGCACACACTCTAATCTCAATCTCTCTTTCCCAAACACTCTCCTCTCTCTCTCTCTCTTTCCCACAAACTCTCCTCTCTCTCACTCGCTTTTTCCCACACACTCTCTTCTCTCTCACTCTCTTCTTCCCACACACTCTCTTATCTGGCTCTCCCATACACTCTCTTCTCTCCGCTCTCCCACACACTCTCTTCTCTCCGTCTCCCACACACTCTCTTCTCTCTCTCTCCCACACACTCTCCCCTCTCTTCCTCACACTGTCCCCTGTCTCTCTCACACACACACGCTCTCCTCTCTCCCTCTCTCCCACATGGTGTCCTCTCTCTCTCTCTCCTCTCTTTCCCACATGCTCGTCTCTCTCATCTCCCACACACTCTCCTCTCTCTCACTCTCCCACACACTTTCCTCTCTCTCTCTCCCACACACTCTCATCTCTCTCTCTACAACACACTCTCCTCTCTCTCTATCCCACACACTCTTCTTTCTCTCTCTCTGACACACACGCTCTCCTCCTTCTCTCTCCCACAAGCTCTCCTCTCTTCCCTCTCTCTCCCACACGTTCTGCTCTCTCTCTCTCTCTCTCCCACACGATCTCCTCTCCCTCTCTCCCACATGCTCTCCTCTATCTCTCTCTCCCACACGCTCTCCTCTCTCTCTGTCTCTCCACATGCTCTCCTCTCTCCTTCTCTCCCTCTCATGCTCTCCTCTCTCTCTCTCCCTCTAACGCTCTCCTCCCTCTCTCTCTCCCACACACTCTCCTCTCTCTCTCTCCCCTCTCTCTCTCTCCCACACACTCTCCTCTCTCTCCCTCTCTCTCCCACACACTCTCCTCTCTCTCTCTCTCTCTCTCCCACACACTCTCCTCTCTCGCTCTATCTCCTCTATCTCTCTCTCTCCCACACACTCTCCTCTCTCTCTCTCTCTCCCACACACTCTCCTCTCTCTCTCTCTCTCCCACACACTCTCCTCTCTCTCTCTCTCTCTCCCACACACTCTCCTGTCTCTCTCTGTCTCCCACGCACTCTCCTCTCTCTTTCTCTCTCCCACGCACTCTCCTCTCTCTTTCTCTCTCCCACGCACTCTCCTCTCTCTCTCTCTCTCTCCCACGCACTCTCCTCTCTCTCTCTCTCTCTCCCAAACACTCTCCTCTCTCTCTTTCTCTCCCACACACTCTCCTCTCTCTCTCTATCTCCCACACACTCTCCTCTCTCTCTCTCTCTCCCACACACTTTCCTTTCTCTCTCTCTCCCACACACTCTCCTCTCTCTCTTTCTCTCCCACACACTCTCCTCTCTCTCTCTCTCTCCCATACACTCTCCTCTCGCTCTCTCTCTCCCACACACTCTCCTCTCTCTCTCTCTCCCACACACTATCCTCTCTCTCTCTCTCTCCCACACACTATCCTCTCTCTCTCTCTCTCCCACACACTAAGCTCTTTCTCTCTCTCTCCCACACACTCCCCTCTCTCTCTCTCTCTCCCACACACTCTCCTCTCTCTCTCTCTCTCCCACACACTCTGCTCTGTCTCCCTCACCCACGCGCTCTCCTCTCTCTATCTCTCTGTCCGACACGCTTTCCTCTCTCGCTCTCTCCCACACACTCTCCTCTCTCTCTCTCTCTGTCTCCCACACAGTCTCCTCTCTCGCTCTCTTTCCTCTCTCTCTCTCTCTCCCACAAACTCTCCTCTCTCTCTCTCTCTCCCACATACTCTCCTCTCTCTCTCTCTCTCCCACACACTCTCCTCTCTCTCTCTCTCTCCCACGCACTCTCCTCTCTCTTTCTCTCTCCCACGCACTCTCCTCTCTCTCTCTCTCCCACGCACTCTCCTCTCTCTCTCTCTCTCCCACACACTCTCCTCTCTCTCTTTCTCTCCCACACACTCTCCTCTCTCTCTCTCTCTCCCACACATCTTCCTCTCTCTCTCTCTCTCCCACACACTTTCCTCTCTCTCTCTCTCCCACACACTCTCCTCTCTCTCTTTCTCTCCCACACACTCTCCTCTCTCTCTCTCTCTCTCACACACTCTCCTCTCTCTCTCTCTCACACACTCTCCTCTCTCTCTCTCTCCCACACACTCTCCTCTTTCTCTCTCGCTCCCACACACTCTCCTCTCTCTCTCTCTCTCCCACACACTATCCTCTTTCTCTCTCTCTCCCCACACACTCCCCTCTCTCTCTCTCTCTCCCACACACTCTCCTCTCTCTCTCTCTCTCCCACACACTGTGCTCTCTCTCCCTCTCCCACACGCTCTCCTCTCTCTATCTCTCTGTCCGACACGCTCTCCTCTCTCTCTCTCTCTCTCCCACACCCTCTCTTCTCTTTCTCTCCCACACACGCTCTTCTCACTCTCTCACACACACTCTCCTCTCTCCCTCACAGTCTCCCCTGTCTCTCACACACACACGCTCTCCTCTCTCTCTCTCCCACATGGTCTCCTCTCTCTCTCCCACATGCTCGTCGCTCTCTCCTCTCCCACACGTTCTATTCTCTCTTTCTCTCGCACACGCTCTGCTCTCTCACTCTCCATCTAGCACACACTCTAATCTCAATCTCTCTTTCCCAAACACTCTCCTCTCTCTCTCTCTCTTTCCCACAAACTCTCCTCTCTCTCACTCGCTTTTTCCACACACTCTCTTCTCTCTCACTCTCTTCTTCCCACACACTCTCTTATCTCGCTCTCCCATACACTCTCTTCTCTCGCTCTCCCACACACTCTCTTCTCTCCGTCTCCCACACACTCTCTTCTCTCTCTCTCCCACACACTCTCCCCTCTCTTCCTCACACTGTCCCCTGTCTCTCTCACACACACACGCTCTCCTCTCTCCCTCTCTCCCACATGGTGTCCTCTCTCTCTCTCTCTCTCTTTCCCACATGCTCGTCTCTCTCCTCTCCCACACACTCTCCTCTCTCTCACTCTCCCACACAATTTCCTCTCTCTCTCTCCCCACACACTCTCATCTCTCTCTCTACAACACACTCTCCTCTCTCTCTCTCCCACACACTCTTCTTTCTCTCTCTCTGACGCACACGCTCTCCTCCTTCTCTCTCCCACAAGCTCTCCTCTCCTCCCTCTCTCTCCCACACGATCTGCTCTCTCTCTCTCTCTCTCCCACACGATCTCCTCTCCCTCTCTCCCACATGCTCTCCTCTATCTCTCTCTCCCACACGCTCTCCCTCTCTCTCTGTCTCCCAAATGCTCTCCTCTCTCCTTCTCTCCCTCTCATGCTCTCCTCTCTCTCTCTCCCTCTAACGCTCTCCTCCCTCTCTCTCTCCCACACACTCTCCTCTCTCTCTCTCCCACACACTCTCCTCTCTCTCTCTCTCTCTCCCACACACTCTCCTCTCTCTCTCTCTCCCACACACTCTCCTCTCTCGCTCTCTCTCCTCTATCTCTCTCTCTCCCACACACTCTCCTCTCTCTCTCTCTCTCCCACACACTCTCCTCTCTCTCTCTCTCTCCCACACACTCTCCTGTCTCTCTCTCTCTCCCACGCACTCTCCTCTCTCTTTCTCTCTCCCACGCACTCTCCTCTCTCTCTCTCTCTCCCACGCACTCTCCTCTCTCTCTCTCTCTCCCACGCACTCTCCTCTCTCTCTCTCTCTCTCCCAAACACTCTCCTCTCTCTCTTTCTCTCCCACACACTCTCCTCTCTCTCTCTCTCTCCCACACACTCTCCTCTCTCTCTCTCTCTCCCACACACTTTCCTCTCTCTCTCTCTCCCACACACTCTCCTCTCTCTCTCTCTCCCACACACTCTCCTCTCTCTCTTTCTCTCCCACACACTCTCCTCTCTCTCTCTCTCTCCCATACACTCTCCTCTCGCTCTCTCTCTCCCACACACTCTCCTCTCTCTCTCTCTCCCACACACTATTCTCTCTCTCTCTCTCTCCCACACACTATCCTCTCTCTCTCTCTCTCCCACACACTAAGCTCTTTCTCTCTCTCTCCCACACACTCCCCTCTCTCTCTCTCTCTCCCACACACTCTCCTCTCTCTCTCTCCCACACACTCTGCTCTCTCTCCCTCTCCCACACGCTCTCCTCTCTCTATCTCTCTGTCCGACACGCTCTCCTCTCTCTCTCTCTCCCACACACTCTCCTCTCTCTCTCTCACTCTCTCCCACACACTCTCCTCTCTCGCTCTCTCTCCTCTCTCTCTCTCTCTCCCACAAACTCTCCTCTCTCTCTCTCTCTCCCACACACTCTCCTCTCTCTCTCTCTCTCCCACACACTCTCCTCTCTCTCTCTCTCTCCCACGCACTCTCCTCTCTCTCTCTCTCTCCCACGCACTCTCCTCTCTCTCTCTCTCTCCCACGCACTCTCCTCTCTCTCTTTCTCTCCCACACAATCTCCTCTCTCTCTCTCTCTCCCACACATCTTCCAATCTCTCTCTCTCTCTCCCACACACTTTCCTCTCTCTCTCTCTCCCACACACTCTCCTCTCTCTCTTTCTCTCCCACACACTCTCCTCTCTCTCTCTCCCTCTCACACACTCTCCTCTCTCTCTCTCTCTCCCACACACTCTCCTCTCTCTCTCTCTCCCACACACTTTCCTCTCTCTCTCTCGCTCCCACACACTCTCCTCTCTCTCTCTCTCTCCCACACACTATCCTCTTTCTCTCTCTCTCCCACACACTCCCCTCTCTCTCTCTCTCTCCCACACACTCTCCTCTCTCTCTCTCTCTCCCACACACTTTCCTCTCTCTCCCTCTCCCACACGCTCTCCTCTCTCTATCTCACTGTCCGATACGCTCTCCTCTCTCTCTCTCTCTCCCACACACTCTCTTCTCTTTCTCTCCCACACACGCTCTTCTCACTCTCTCACACACACTCTCCTCTCTCCCTCACCGTCCCCCCCTGTCTCTCACACACACACGCTCTCCTCTCTCTCTCTCCCACATGGTCTCCTCTCTCTCTCCCACATGCTCGTCGCTCTCTCCTCTCCCACACGTTCTATTCTCTCTTTCTCTCGCACACGCTCTGCTCTCTCACTCTCCATCTAGCACACTCTAATCTCAATCTCTCTTTCCCAAACACTCTCCTCTCTCTCTCTCTCTTTCCCACAAACTCTCCTCTCTCTCACTTGCTTTTTCCCACACACTCTCTTCTCTCTCACTCTCTTCTTCCGACACACTCTCTTATCTCGCTCTCCCATACACTCTCTTCTCTCGCTCTCCCACACACTCTCTTCTCTCCCTCTCCCACACACTCTCTTCTCTCCCTCTCCCACACACTCTCCCCTCTCTTCCTCACACTGTCCCCTGTCTCTCTCTCACACACATGCTCTCCTCTCTCCCTCTCTCCCACATGGTGTCCTCTCTCTCTCTCTCTCTCTTTCCCACATGCTCGTCTCTCTCCTGTCCCACACACTCTCCTCTCTCTCACTCTCCCACACACTTTCCTCTCTCTCTCTCCCACACACTCTCATCTCTCTCTCTACAACAATCTCTCCTCTCTCTCTCTCCCACACATTCTTCTTTCTCTCTCTCTGACACAAACGCTCTCCTCCTTCTCTCTCCCACAAGCTCTCCTCTCCTCCTTCTCTCTCCCACACAATCTGCTCTCTCTCTCTCTCCCACACGATCTCCTCTCCCTCTCTCCCACATGCTCTCCTCTATCTCTCTCTCCCACACGCTCTCCTCTCTCTCTGTCTCCCACATGCTCTCCTCTCTCCTTCTCTCCCTCTCATGCCATCCTCTCTCTCTCTCCCTCTAACGCTCTCCTCCCTCTCTCTCTCCCACACACTCTCCTCTCTCTCTCTCCCACACACTCTCCTCTCTCTCTCTCTCTCCCACACACTCTCCTCTCTCTCTCTCTCTCTCTCCCACACACTCTCCTCTCTCTCTCTCTCTCTCCCACAAACTCTCCTCTCTCACACTCGCTTTTTCCCACACACTCTCTTCTCTCTCACTCTCTTCTTCCGACACACTCTCTTATCTCGCTCTCCCATACACTCTCTTCTCTCGCTCTCCCACACACTCTCTTCTCTCCCTCTCCCACACACTCTCTTCTCTCTCTCTCCCACACACTCTCCCCTCTCTTCCTCACACTGTCTCTCTCACACACACATGCTCTCCTCTCTCCCTCTCTCCCACATGGTGTCCTCTCTCTCTCTCTCTCTCTTTCCCACATGCTCGTCTCTCTCCTGTCCCACACACTCTCCTCTCTCTCACTCTCCCACACACTTTCCTCTCTCTCTCTCCCACACACTCTCATCTCTCTCTCTACAACACACTCTCCTCTCTCTCTCTCTCCCACACACTCTTCTTTCTCTCTCTCTGACACACAGGCTCTCCTCCTTCTCTCTCCCACAAGCTCTCCTCTCCTCCTTCTCTCTCCCACACGATCTGCTCTCTCTCTCTCTCTCTCTCCCACACGATCTCCTCTCTCTCTCTCCCACATGCTCTCCTCTCTCTCTCTCTCCCACACGCTCTCCTCTCTCTCTGTCTCCCACATGCTCTCCTCTCTCCTTCTCTCCCTCTCATGCTCTCCTCTCTCTCTCTCCCTCTAACGCTCTCCTCCCTCTCTCTCTCCCACACACTCTCCTCTCTCTCTCTCCCACACACTCTCCTCTCTCTCTCTCTCTCCCACACACTCTCCTCTCTCTCTCTCTCTCTCTCCCACACACTCTCCTCTCTCTCTCTCTCTCTCTCCCACACAATCTCCTCTCTCTCTCTCTCTCTCCCACACACTCTCCTCTCTCGCTCTCTCTCCTCTATCTCTCTCTCTCCCACACACTCTCCTCTCTCTCTCTCTCTCCCATACACTCTCCTCTCTCTCTCTCCCACACACTCTCCTCTCTCTGTCTCTCTCCCACGCACTCTCCTCTCTCCTTCTCTCTCCCACGCACTCTCCTCTGTCTCTCTCTCCCACACACTCTCCTCTCTTGCTCTCTCTCCTCTATCTCTCTCTCTCCCACACACTCTCCTCTCTCTCTCTCTCCCACACACTCTCCTCTCTCTCTCTCCCACGCAATCTCCTCTCTCTTTCTCTCTCCCACGCACTCTCCTCTCTCTCTCTCTCTCTCCCAAACACTCTCCTCTCTCTCTTTCTCTCCCACACACTCTCTCCTCTCTCTCTCTCTCCCACACACTTTCCTCTCTCTCTCTCTCTCCCACACACTCTCCTCTCTCTCTCTCTCTCCCACACACTTTCCTCTCTCTCTCTCTCCCACACACTCTCCTCTCTCTCTTTCTCTCCCACACACTCTCCTCTCTCTCTCTCTCTCCCACACACTCTCCTCTCTCTCTCTCTCTCTCCAACACACTCTCCTCTCTCTCTCTCTCCCACACACTCTCATCTCTCTCTCTCTCCCACACACTCTCCTCTCTCTCTCTCTCTCCCACACACTATCCTCTTTCTCTCTCTCTCCCACATGCTCTCATCTCTCTCTCTCTCCCACATACTCTCTCTCTCTCCCACACACTCTCTTCTCTCTCTCTCCCACACACTCTCCCCTCTCTTCCTCACACTGTCCCCTGTCTCTCTCACACACACACGCTCTCCTCTCTCCCTCTCTCCCACATGGTGTCCTCTCTCTCTCTCTCTCTCTTTCCCACATGCTCGTCTCTCTCCTCTCCCACACACTCTCCTCTCTCTCACACTCCCACACAATTTCCTCTCTCTCTCTCCCACACACTCTCATCTCTCTCTCTACAACACACTCTCCTCTCTCTCTCTCCCACACACTCTTCTTTCTCTCTCTCTGACACACACGCTCTCCTCCTTCTCTCTCCCACAAGCTCTCCTCTCCTCCCTCTCTCTCCCACACGATCTGCTCTCTCTCTCTCTCTCCCACACGATCTCCTCTCCCTCTCTCCCACATGCTCTCCTCTATCTCTCTCTCCCACACGCTCTCCTCTCTCTCTGTCTCCCAAATGCTCTCCTCTCTCCTTCTCTCCCTCTCATGCTCTCCTCTCTCTCTCTCCCTCTAACGCTCTCCTCCCTCTCTCTCTCCCACACACTCTCCTCTCTCTCTCTCCCACACACTCTCCTCTCTCTCTCTCTCTCTCCCACACACTCTCCTCTCTCGCTCTCTCTCCTCTATCTCTCTCTCTCCCACACACTCTCCTCTCTCTCTCTCTCTCCCACACACTCTCCTCTCTCTCTCTCTCTCTCCCACACACTCTCCTGTCTCTCTCTCTCTCCCACGCACTCTCCTCTCTCTTTCTCTCTCCCACGCACTCTCCTCTCTCTCTCTCTCTCCCACGCACTCTCCTCTCTCTCTCTCTCTCTCCCAAACACTCTCCTCTCTCTCTTTCTCTCCCACACACTCTCCTCTCTCTCTCTCTCTCCCACACATCTTCCTCTCTCTCTCTCTCTCCCACACACTTTCCTCTCTCTCTCTCTCCCACACACTCTCCCTCTCTCTCTTTCTCTCCCACACACTCTCCTCTCTCTCTCTCTCTCCCATACACTCTCCTCTCGCTCTCTCTCTCCCACACACTCTCCTCTCTCTCTCTCTCCCACACACTATTCTCTCTCTCTCTCTCTCCCACACACTATCCTCTCTCTCTCTCTCTCCCACACACTAAGCTCTTTCTCTCTCTCTCCCACACACTCCCCTCTCTCTCTCTCTCTCCCACACACTCTCCTCTCTCTCTCTCCCACACACTCTGCTCTCGCTACCTCTCCCACACGCTCTCCTCTCTCTATCTCTCTGTCCGACATGCTCTCCTCTCTCTCTCTCTCCCACACACTCTCCTCTCTCTCTCTCTCTCTCTCCCACAGAGTCTCCTCTCTCGCTCTCTCTCCTCTCTCTCTCTCTCTCCCACAAACTCTCCTCTCTCTCTCTCTCTCCCACACACTCTCCTCTCTCTCTCTCTCTCCCACACACTCTCCTCTCTCTCTCTCTCTCCCACGCACTCTCCTCTCTCTCTCTCTCTCCCACACACTCTCCTCTCTCTCTTTCTCTCCCACACACTCTCCTCTCTCTCTTTCTCTCCCACACACTCTCCTCTCTCTCTCTCTCTCTCTCCCACACAGTCTCCTCTCTCGCTCTCTCCTCTCTCTCTCTCTCTCCCACAAACTCTCCTCTCTCTCTCTCTCCCCCACACACTCTCCTCTCTCTCTCTCTCTCCCACACACTCTCCTCTCTCTCTCTCTCTCCCACGCACTCTCCTCTCTCTCTCTCTCTCCCACACACTCTCCTCTCTCTCTTTCTCTCCCACACACTCTCCTCTCTCTCTCTCTCCCACACATCTTCCTCTCTCTCTCTCTCTCCCACACACTTTCCTCTCTCTCTCTCTCCCACACACTCTCCTCTCTCTCTTTCTCTCCCACACACTCTCCTCTCTCTCTCTCTCTCTCACACACTCTCCTCTCTCTCTCTCTCTCCCACACACTCTCCTCTCCCTCTCTCTCCCACACACTCTCCTCTCTCTCTCTCGCTCCCACACACTCTCCTCTCTCTCTCTCTCTCCCACACACTATCCTCTTTCTCTCTCTCTCCCACACACTCCCCTCTCTCTCTCTCTCTCCCACACACTCTCCTCTCTCTCTCTCTCTCCCACACACTCTGCTCTCTCTCCGTCTCCCACACGCTCTCCTCTCTCTATCTCACTGTCCGACACGCTCTCCTCTCTCTCTCTCTCTCCCACACACTCTCTTCTCTTTCTCTCCCACACACGCTCTTCTCACTCTCTCACACACACTCTCCTCTCTCCCTCACAGTCCCCCCTGTCTCTCACACACACACGCTCTCCTCTCTCTCTCTCCCACATGGTCTCCTCTCTCTCTCCCACATGCTCGTCGCTCTCTCCTCTCCCACACGTTCTATTCTCTCTTTCTCTCGCACACGCTCTGCTCTCTCACTCTCCATCTAGCACACACTCTAATCTCAATCTCTCTTTCCCAAACACTCTCCTCTCTCTCTCTCTCTTTCCCACAAACTCTCCTCTCTCTCACTTGCTTTTTCCCACACACTCTCTTCTCTCTCACTCTCTTCTTCCGACACACTCTCTTATCTCGCTCTCCCATACACTCTCTTCTCTCGCTCTCCCACACACTCTCTTCTCTCCCTCTCCCACACACTCTCTTCTCTCTCTCTCCCACACACTCTCCCCTCTCTTCCTCACACTGTCCCCTGTCTCTCTCACACACACATGCTCTCCTCTCTCCCTCTCTCCCACATGGTGTCCTCTCTCTCTCTCTCTCTTTCCCACATGCTCGTCTCTCTCCTGTCCCACACACTCTCCTCTCTCTCACTCTCCCACACACTTTCCTCTCTCTCTCTCCAACACACTCTCATCTCTCTCTCTACAACACACTCTCCTCTCTCTCTCTCCCACACACTCTTCTTTCTCACTCTCTGACACAAACGCTCTCCTCCTTCTCTCTCCCACAAGCTCTCCTCTCCTCCTTCTCTCTCCCACACAATCTGCTCTCTCTCTCTCTCTCTCCCACACGATCTCCTCTCCCTCTCTCCCACATGCTCTCCTCTATCTCTCTCTCCCACACGCTCTCCTCTCTCTCTGTCTCCCACATGCTCTCCTCTCTCCTTCTCTCCCTCTCATGCTCTCCTCTCTCTCTCTCCCTCTAACGCTCTCCTCCCTCTCTCTCTCCCACACACTCTCCTCTCTCTCTCTCCCACACACTCTCCTCTCTCTCTCTCTCTCCCACACACTCTCCTCTCTCTCTCTCTCTCTCTCCCACACACTCTCCTCTCTCTCTCTCTCTCTCCCACAAACTCTCCTCTCTCTCACTCGCTTTTTCCCACACACTCTCTTCTCTCTCACTCTCTTCTTCCGACACACTCTCTTATCTCGCTCTCCCATACACTCTCTTCTCTCGCTCTCCCACACACTCTCTTCTCTCCCTCTCCCACACACTCTCTTCTCTCTCACTCCCACACACTCTCCCCTCTCTTCCTCACACTGTCTCTCTCACACACACATGCTCTCCTCTCTCCCTCTCTCCCACATGGTGTCCTCTCTCTCTCTCTCTCTCTTTCCCACATGCTCGTCTCTCTCCTCACCCACACACTCTCCTCTCTCTCACTCTCCCACACACTTTCCTCTCTCTCTCTCCCACACACTCTCATCTCTCTCTCTACAACACACTCTCCTCTCTCTCTCTCCCACACACTCTTCTTTCTCTCTCTCTGTCACACAGGCTCTCCTCCTTCTCTCTCCCACAAGCTCTCCTCTCCTCCTTCTCTCTCCCACACGATCTGCTCTCTCTCTCTCTCTCTCCCACACGATCTCCTCTCCCTCTCTCCCACATGCTCTCCTCTATCTCTCTCTCCCACACGCTCTCCTCTCTCTCTGTCTCCCACATGCTCTCCTCTCTCCTTCTCTCCCTCTCATGCTCTCCTCTCTCTCTCTCCCTCTAACGCTCTCCTCCCTCTCTCTCCCCCACACACTCTCCTCTCTCTCTCTCCCACACACTCTCCTCTCTCTCTCTCTCTCCCACACACTCTCCTCTCTCTCTCTCTCTCTCCCACACACTCTCCTCTCTCTCTCTCTCTCTCTCTCTCCCACACACTCTACTCTCTCTCTCTCTCTCCCACACACTCTCCTCTCTCGCTCTCTCTCCTCTATCTCTCTCTCTCCCACACACTCTCCTCTCTCTCTCTCTCTCCCACACACTCTCCTCTCTCTCTCTCCCACACACTCTCCTCTCTCTGTCTCTCTCCCACGCACTCTCCTCTCTCTTTCTCTCTCCCACGCACTCTCCTCTCTCTCTCTCTCCCACACACTCTCCTCTCTCGCTCTCTCTCCTCTATCTCTCTCTCTCCCACACACTCTCCTCTCTCTCTCTCTCTCCCACACACTCTGCTCTCTCTCTCTCCCACGCACTCTCCTCTCTCTTTCTCTCTCCCACGCACTCTCCTCTCTCTCTCTCTCCCACGCACTCTCCTCTCTCTCTCTCTCTCTCCCAAACACTCTCCTCTCTCTCTTTCTCTCCCACACACTCTCCTCTCTCTCTCTCTCTCCCACACACTATCCTCTTTCTCTCTCTCTCCCACATGCTCTCATCTCTCTCTCTCTCCCACATACTCTCTCTCTCTCCCACACACACTCTTCTCTCTCTCTCCCACACACTCTCCTCTCTCTCTCTCTCTCCCACACACTCTCCTCTCTCTCTCTCTCTCCCACACACTTTCCTCTCTCTCTCTCTCCCACACACTCTCCTCTCTCTCTTTCTCTCCCACACACTCTCCTCTCTCTCTCTCTCTCCCACACACTCTCCTCTCTCTCTCTCTCTCTCCAACACACTCTCCTCTCTCTCTCTCTCCCACACACTCTCATCTCTCTCTCTCTCCCACACACTCTCCTCTCTCTCTCTCTCTCCCACACACTATCCTCTTTCTCTCTCTCTCCCACATGCTCTCATCTCTCTCTCTCTCCCACATACTCTCTCTCTCTCCCACACACTCTCTTCTCTCTCTCTCCCACACACTCTCCCCTCTCTTCCTCACACTGTCCCCTGTCTCTCTCACACACACACGCTCTCCTCTCTCCCTCTCTCCCACATGGTGTCCTCTCTCTCTCTCTCTCTCTTTCCCACATGCTCGTCTCTCTCCTCTCCCACACACTCTCCTCTCTCTCACACTCCCACACAATTTCCTCTCTCTCTCTCCCACACACTCTCATCTCTCTCTCTACAACACACTCTCCTCTCTCTCTCTCCCACACACTCTTCTTTCTCTCTCTCTGACACACACGCTCTCCTCCTTCTCTCTCCCACAAGCTCTCCTCTCCTCCCTCTCTCTCCCACACGATCTGCTCTCTCTCTCTCTCTCTCCCACACGATCTCCTCTCCCTCTCTCCCACATGCTCTCCTCTATCTCTCTCTCCCACACGCTCTCCTCTCTCTCTGTCTCCCAAATGCTCTCCTCTCTCCTTCTCTCCCTCTCATGCTCTCCTCTCTCTCTCTCCCTCTAACGCTCTCCTCCCTCTCTCTCTCCCACACACTCTCCTCTCTCTCTCTCCCACACACTCTCCTCTCTCTCTCTCTCTCTCCCACACACTCTCCTCTCTCGCTCTCTCTCCTCTATCTCTCTCTCTCCCACACACTCTCCTCTCTCTCTCTCTCTCCCACACACTCTCCTCTCTCTCTCTCTCTCTCCCACACACTCTCCTGTCTCTCTCTCTCTCCCACGCACTCTCCTCTCTCTTTCTCTCTCCCACGCACTCTCCTCTCTCTCTCTCTCTCCCACGCACTCTCCTCTCTCTCTCTCTCTCTCCCAAACACTCTCCTCTCTCTCTTTCTCTCCCACACACTCTCCTCTCTCTCTCTCTCTCCCACACATCTTCCTCTCTCTCTCTCTCTCCCACACACTTTCCTCTCTCTCTCTCTCCCACACACTCTCCCTCTCTCTCTTTCTCTCCCACACACTCTCCTCTCTCTCTCTCTCTCCCATACACTCTCCTCTCGCTCTCTCTCTCCCACACACTCTCCTCTCTCTCTCTCTCCCACACACTATTCTCTCTCTCTCTCTCTCCCACACACTATCCTCTCTCTCTCTCTCTCCCACACACTAAGCTCTTTCTCTCTCTCTCCCACACACTCCCCCTCTCTCTCTCTCTCTCCCACACACTCTCCTCTCTCTCTCTCCCACACACTCTGCTCTCGCTACCTCTCCCACACGCTCTCCTCTCTCTATCTCTCTGTCCGACATGCTCTCCTCTCTCTCTCTCTCCCACACACTCTCCTCTCTCTCTCTCTCTCTCTCCCACAGAGTCTCCTCTCTCGCTCTCTCTCCTCTCTCTCTCTCTCTCCCACAAACTCTCCTCTCTCTCTCTCTCTCCCACACACTCTCCTCTCTCTCTCTCTCTCCCACACACTCTCCTCTCTCTCTCTCTCTCCCACGCACTCTCCTCTCTCTCTCTCTCTCCCACACACTCTCCTCTCTCTCTTTCTCTCCCACACACTCTCCTCTCTCTCTTTCTCTCCCACACACTCTCCTCTCTCTCTCTCTCTCTCTCCCACACAGTCTCCTCTCTCGCTCTCTCCTCTCTCTCTCTCCCACAAACTCTCCTCTCTCTCTCTCTCCCCCACACACTCTCCTCTCTCTCTCTCTCTCCCACACACTCTCCTCTCTCTCTCTCTCTCCCACGCACTCTCCTCTCTCTCTCTCTCTCCCACACACTCTCCTCTCTCTCTTTCTCTCCCACACACTCTACTCTCTCTCTCTCTCCCACACATCTTCCTCTCTCTCTCTCTCTCCCACACACTTTCCTCTCTCTCTCTCTCCCACACACTCTCCTCTCTCTCTTTCTCTCCCACACACTCTCCTCTCTCTCTCTCTCTCTCACACACTCTCCTCTCTCTCTCTCTCTCCCACACACTCTCCTCTCCCTCTCTCTCCCACACACTCTCCTCTCTCTCTCTCGCTCCCACACACTCTCCTCTCTCTCTCTCTCTCCCACACACTATCCTCTTTCTCTCTCTCTCCCACACACTCCCCTCTCTCTCTCTCTCTCCCACACACTCTCCTCTCTCTCTCTCTCTCCCACACACTCTGCTCTCTCTCCGTCTCCCACACGCTCTCCTCTCTCTATCTCACTGTCCGACACGCTCTCCTCTCTCTCTCTCTCTCCCACACACTCTCTTCTCTTTCTCTCCCACACACGCTCTTCTCACTCTCTCACACACACTCTCCTCTCTCCCTCACAGTCCCCCCTGTCTCTCACACACACACGCTCTCCTCTCTCTCTCTCCCACATGGTCTCCTCTCTCTCTCCCACATGCTCGTCGCTCTCTCCTCTCCCACACGTTCTATTCTCTCTTTCTCTCGCACACGCTCTGCTCTCTCACTCTCCATCTAGCACACACTCTAATCTCAATCTCTCTTTCCCAAACACTCTCCTCTCTCTCTCTCTCTTTCCCACAAACTCTCCTCTCTCTCACTTGCTTTTTCCCACACACTCTCTTCTCTCTCACTCTCTTCTTCCGACACACTCTCTTATCTCGCTCTCCCATACACTCTCTTCTCTCGCTCTCCCACACACTCTCTTCTCTCCCTCTCCCACACACTCTCTTCTCTCTCTCTCCCACACACTCTCCCCTCTCTTCCTCACACTGTCCCCTGTCTCTCTCACACACACATGCTCTCCTCTCTCCCTCTCTCCCACATGGTGTCCTCTCTCTCTCTCTCTCTTTCCCACATGCTCGTCTCTCTCCTGTCCCACACACTCTCCTCTCTCTCACTCTCCCACACACTTTCCTCTCTCTCTCTCCCACACACTCTCATCTCTCTCTCTACAACACACTCTCCTCTCTCTCTCTCCCACACACTCTTCTTTCTCACTCTCTGACACAAACGCTCTCCTCCTTCTCTCTCCCACAAGCTCTCCTCTCCTCCTTCTCTGTCCCACACAATCTGCTCTCTCTCTCTCTCTCTCCCACACGATCTCCTCTCCCTCTCTCCCACATGCTCTCCTCTATCTCTCTCTCCCACACGCTCTCCTCTCTCTCTGTCTCCCACATGCTCTCCTCTCTCCTTCTCTCCCTCTCATGCTCTCCTCTCTCTCTCTCCCTCTAACGCTCTCCTCCCTCTCTCTCTCCCACACACTCTCCTCTCTCTCTCTCCCACACACTCTCCTCTCTCTCTCTCTCTCCCACACACTCTCCTCTCTCTCTCTCTCTCTCTCCCACACACTCTCCTCTCTCTCTCTCTCTCTCCCACAAACTCTCCTCTCTCTCACTCGCTTTTTCCCACACACTCTCTTCTCTCTCACTCTCTTCTTCCGACACACTCTCTTATCTCGCTCTCCCATACACTCTCTTCTCTCGCTCTCCCACACACTCTCTTCTCTCTCACTCCCACACACTCTCCCCTCTCTTCCTCACACTGTCTCTCTCACACACACATGCTCTCCTCTCTCCCTCTCTCCCACATGGTGTCCTCTCTCTCTCTCTCTCTCTTTCCCACATGCTCGTCTCTCTCCTCACCCACACACTCTCCTCTCTCTCACTCTCCCACACACTTTCCTCTCTCTCTCTCCCACACACTCTCATCTCTCTCTCTACAACACACTCTCCTCTCTCTCTCTCCCACACACTCTTCTTTCTCTCTCTCTGTCACACAGGCTCTCCTCCTTCTCTCTCCCACAAGCTCTCCTCTCCTCCTTCTCTCTCCCACACGATCTGCTCTCTCTCTCTCTCTCTCCCACACGATCTCCTCTCCCTCTCTCCCACATGCTCTCCTCTATCTCTCTCTCCCACACGCTCTCCTCTCTCTCTGTCTCCCACATGCTCTCCTCTCTCCTTCTCTCCCTCTCATGCTCTCCTCTCTCTCTCTCCCTCTAACGCTCTCCTCCCTCTCTCTCCCCCACACACTCTCCTCTCTCTCTCTCCCACACACTCTCCTCTCTCTCTCTCTCTCCCACACACTCTCCTCTCTCTCTCTCTCTCTCTCCCACACACTCTCCTCTCTCTCTCTCTCTCTCTCTCTCTCCCACACACTCTACTCTCTCTCTCTCTCTCCCACACACTCTCCTCTCTCGCTCTCTCTCCTCTATCTCTCTCTCTCCCACACACTCTCCTCTCTCTCTCTCTCTCCCACACACTCTCCTCTCTCTCTCTCCCACGCACTCTCCTCTCTCTTTCTCTCTCCCACGCACTCTCCTCTCTCTCTCTCTCCCACGCACTCTCCTCTCTCTCTCTCTCTCTCCCAAACACTCTCCTCTCTCTCTTTCTCTCCCACACACTCTCCTCTCTCTCTCTCTCTCCCACACACTATCCTCTTTCTCTCTCTCTCCCACATGCTCTCATCTCTCTCTCTCTCCCACATACTCTCTCTCTCTCCCACACACACTCTTCTCTCTCTCTCCCACACACTCTCCCCTCTCTTCCTCACACTGTCCCCTGTCTCTCTCCCACACACTCTACTCTCTCTCTCTCTCTCCCACACACTCTCCTCTCTCGCTCTCTCTCCTCTATCTCTCTCTCTCCCACACACTCTCCTCTCTCTCTCTCTCTCCCACACACTTTCCTCTCTCTCTCTCTCTCTCCCACACACTTTCCTCTCTCTCTCTCACTCTCCCACACAATTTCCTCTCTCTCTCTCCCACACACTCTCATCTCTCTCTCTACAACACACTCTCCTCTCTCTCTCTCCCACACACTCTTCTTTCTCTCTGTCTGACACACACGCTCTCCTCCTTCTCTCTCCCACAAGCTCTCCTCTCCTCCTTCTCTCTCCCACACGATCTGCTCTCTCTCTCTCTCTCTCCCACACGATCTCCTCTCCCTCTCTCCCACATGCTCTCCTCTATCTCTCTCTCCCACACGCTCTCCTCTCTCTCTGTCTCCCAAATGCTCTCCTCTCTCCTTCTCTCCCTCTCATGCTCTCCTCTCTCTCTCTCCCTCTAACGCTCTCCTCCCTCTCTCTCTCCCACACACTCTCCTCTCTCTCTCTCCCACACACTCTCCTCTCTCTCTCTCTCTCTCCCACACACTCTCCTCTCTCTCTCTCTCTCTCTCCCACACAATCTCCTCTCTCGCTCTCTCTCCTCTATCTCTCTCTCTCCCACACACTCTCCTCTCTCTCTCTCTCTCCCACACACTCTCCTCTCTCTCTCTCTCTCCCACACACTCTCCTGTCTCTCTCTCTCTCCCACGCACTCTCCTCTCTCTTTCACTCTCCCACGCACTCTCATCTCTCTCTCTCTCTCCCACGCACTCTCCTCTCTCTCTCTCTCTCTCCCAAACACTCTCCTCTCTCTCTTTCTCTCCCTCACACTCTCCTCTCTCTCTCTCTCTCCCACACATCTTCCTCTCTCTCTCTCTCTCCCACACACTCTCCTCTCTCTCTCTCTCTCCCACACACTCTCCCTCTCTCTCTTTCTCTCCCACACACTCTCCTCTCTCTCTCTCTCTCCCATACACTCTCCTCTCGCTCTCTCTCTCCCACACACTCTCCTCTCTCTCTCTCTCCCACACACTATTCTCTCTCTCTCTCTCTCCCACACACTATCCTCTCTCTCTCTCTCTCCCACACACTAAGCTCTTTCTCTCTCTCTCCCACACACTCTCCTCTCTCTCTCTCTCTCCCACACACTCTCCTCTCTCTCTCTCTCTCCCACACACTTTCCTCTCTCTCTCTCTCCCACACACTCTCCTCTCTCTCTTTCTCTCCCACACACTCTCCTCTCTCTCTCTCTCTCCCACACACTCTCCTCTCTCTCTCTCTCTCTCTCCCACACACTCTCCTCTCTCTCTCTCTCCCACACACTCTCCTCTCTCTCTCTCTCCCACACACTCTCCTCTCTCTCTCTCTCCCACACACTCTCCTCTCTCTCTCTCTCCCACACACTCTCCTCTCTCTCTCTCTCTCCCACACACTATCCTCTTTCTCTCTCTCTCCCACACACTCCCCTCTCTCTCTCTCTCTCCCACACACTCTGCTCTCTCTCCCTCTCCCACACGCTCTCCTCTCTCTATCTCTCTGTCCGACACGCTCTCCTCTCTCTCTCTCTCTCCCACACACGCACTTCTCACTCTCTCACACACACTCTCCTCTATCCCTCACAGTCCCTCCTGTCTCTCACACACACACGCTCTCCTCTCTCTCTCCCACATGGTCTCCTCTCTCTCTCCCACATGCTCGTCACTCTCTCCTCTCCCACACGTTCTATTCTCTCTTTCTCTCGCACACGCTCTGCTCTCTCACTCTCCATCTATCACACACTCTAATCTCAATCTCTCTTTCCCAAACACTCTCCTCTCTCTCTCTCTCTTTCCCACACACTCTCCTCTCTCTCACTCGCTTTTTCCCACACACTCTCTTCTCTCTCACTCTCTTCTTCCCACACACTCTCTTATCTCGCTCTCCCATACACTCTCTTCTCTCGCTCTCCCACACACTCTCTTCTCTCCCTCTCCCACACACTCTCTTCTCTCTCTCTCCCACACACTCTCCCCTCTCTTCCTCACACTGTCCCCTGTCTCTCTCACACACACACGCTCTCCTCTCTCCCTCTCTCCCACATGGTGTCCTCTCTCTCTCTCTCTTTCCCACACGCTCGTCTCTATCCTCTCCCACACACTCTCCTCTCTCTCACTCTCCCACACACTCGCCTCTCTCTCTCTCCCACACACTCTCATCTCTCTCTCTACAACACACTCTCCTCTCTCTCTCTCCCACACACTCTTCTTTCTCTCTCTCTGACACACACGCTCTCCTCCTTCTCTCTCCCACACACTCTCCTCTCCTCCCTCTCTCTCCCACACGATCTGCTCTCTCTCTCTCTCTCTCCCACACGATCTCCTCTCTCTCTCTCCCACATGATCTCCTCTCTCTCTCTCCCACATGCTCTCCTCTATCTCTCTCTCCCACACGCTCTCCTCTCTCTCTGTCTCACACATACTCTCCTCTCTCTCTCTCCCACGCACTCTCCTCTCTCTTTCTCTCTCCCACGCACTCTCCTCTCTCTCTCTCTCCCACGCACTCTCCTCTCTCTCTCTCTCTCTCCCACACACTTTCCTCTCTCTCTCTCTCTCTCCCACACACTTTCCTCTCTCTCTCTCTCTCTCCCACACACTTTCCTCTCTCTCTCTCTCCCACACACTCTCCTCTCTCTCTTTCTCTCCCACACACTCTCCTCTCTCTCTTTCTCTCCCACACACTCTCCTCTCTCTCTCTCTCTCCCACACACTCTCCTCTCTCTCTCTCTCCCACACACTCTCCTCTCTCTCTCTCTCCCACACACTCTCCTCTCTCTCTCTCGCTCCCACACACTCTCCTCTCTCTCTCTCTCTCCCACACACTATCCTCTTTCTCTCTCTCTCCCACACACTCTCCTCTCTCTCTCTCTCTCCCACACACTCTGCTCTCTCTCCCTCTCCCACACGCTCTCCTCTCTCTATCTCTCTGTCCGACACGCTCTCCTCTCTCTCTCTCTCTCCCACACCCTCTCTTCTCTTTCTCTCCCACACACGCTCTTCTCACTCTCTCACACACACTCTCCTCTCTCCCTCACAGTCCCCCCTGTCTCTCACACACACACGCTCTCCTCTCTCTCTCTCCCACATGGTCTCCTCTCTCTCTCCCACATGCTCGTCGCTCTCTCCTCTCCCACACGTTCTATTCTCTCTTTCTCTCGCACACGCTCTGCTCTCTCACTCTCCATCTAGCACACACTCTAATCTCAATCTCTCTTTCCCAAACACTCTCCTCTCTCTCTCTCTCTTTCCCACAAACTCTCCTCTCTCTCACTCTCTTCTTCCCACACACTCTCTTATCTCGCTCTCCCATACACTCTCTTCTCTCGCTCTCCCACACACTCTCTTCTCTTGCTCTCCCACACACTCTCTTCTCTCTCTCTCCCACACACTCTCCCCTCTCTTCCTCACACTGTCCCCTGTCTCTCTCACACACACACGCTCTCCTCTCTCCCTCTCTCCCACATGGTGTCCTCTCTCTCTCTCTCTCTCTTTGCCACATGCTCGTCTCTCTCCTCTCCCACACACTTTCCTCTCTCTCTCTCCCACACACTTTCCTCTCTCTCTCTCCCACACACTCTCATCTCTCTCTCTACAACACACTCTCCTCTCTCTCTCTCCCACACACTCTTCTTTCTCTCTCTCTGACACACACGCTCTCCTCCTTCTCTCTCCCACAAGCTCTCCTCTCTTCCCTCTCTCTCCCACACGATCTGTTCTCTCTCTCTCTCTCTCCCACACGATCTCCTCTCCCTCTCTCCCACATGCTCTCCTCTATCTCTCTCTCCCACACGCTCTCCTCTCTCTCTGTCTCCCACATGCTCTCCTCTCTCCTTCTCTCCCTCTCATGCTCTCCTCTCTCTCTCTCCCTCTAACGCTTTCCTCCCTCTCTCTCTCCCACACACTCTCCTCTCTCTCTCTCCCACACACTCTCCTCTCTCTCTCTCTCTCTCCCACACACTCTCCTCTCACTCTCTCTCTCTCTCCCACACACTCTCCTCTCTCGCTCTCTCTCCTCTATCTCTCTCTCTCCCACACACTCTCCTCTCTCTCTCTCTCTCCCACACACTCTCCTCTCTCTCTCTCTCTCCCACACACTCTCCTCTCTCTCTCTCTCTCCCACACACTCTCCTGTCTCTCTCTCTCTCCCACGCACTCTCCTCTCTCTTTCTCTCTCCCACGCACTCTCCTCTCTCTCTCTCTCTCCCACGCACTCTCCTCTCTCTCTCTCCCAAACACTCTCCTCTCTCTCTTTCTCTCCCACACACTCTCCTCTCTCTCTCTCTCTCTCCCACACACTCTCCTCTCTCTCTCTCTCTCCCACACACGTTCCTCTCTCTCTCTCCCACACACTCTCCTCTCTCTCTTTCTCTCCCACACACTCTCCTCTCTCTCTCTCTCTCCCATACACTCTCCTCTCGCTCTCTCTCTCCCACACACTCTCCTCTCTCTCTCTCTCCCACACACTATCCTCTCTCTCTCTCTCTCCCACACACTATCCTCTCTCTCTCTCTCTCCCACACACTAAGCTCTTTCTCTCTCTCTCCCACACACTCCCCTCTCTCTCTCTCTCTCTCCCACACACTCTGCTCTCTCTCCCTCTCCCACACGCTCTCCTCTCTCTATCTCTCTGTCCGACACGCTCTCCTCTCTCTCTCTCTCCCACACACTCTCCTCTCTCTCTCTCTCTCTCTCCCACACAGTCTCCTCTCTCGCTCTCTCTCCTCTCTCTCTCTCTCTCCCACACACTCTCCTCTCTCTCTCTCTCTCCCACGCACTCTCCTCTCTCTTTCTCTCTCCCACGCACTCTCCTCTCTCTCTCTCTCTCCCACGCACTCTCCTCTCTCTCTCTCTCTCTCCCACACACTCTCCTCTCTCTTTTTCTCTCCCACACACTCTCCTCTCTCTCTCTCTCTCCCACACATCTTCCTCTCTCTCTCTCCCACACACTTTCCTCTCTCTCTCTCTCCCACACACTCTCCTCTCTCTCTTTCTCTCCCACACACTCTCCTCTCTCTCTCTCTCTCACACACACTCTCCTCTCTCTCTCTCTCTCCCACACACTCTCCTCTCTCTCTCTCGCTCCCACACACTCTCCTCTCTCTCTCTCTCCCACACACTCTCCTCTCTCTCTCTCTCCCACACACTCTCCTCTTTCTCTCTCGCTCCCACACACTCCCCTCTCTCTCTCTCTCCCACACACTCTCCTCTCTCTCTCTCTCTCCCACACACTCTGCTCTCTCTCCCTCTCCCACACGCTCTCCTCTCTCTATCTCTCTGTCCGACACGCTCTCCTCTCTCTCTCTCTCTCCCACACACTCTCTTCTCTTTCTCTCCCACACACGCTCTTCTCACTCTCTCACACACACTCTCCTCTCTCCCTCACAGTCCCCCCTGTCTCTCACACACACACGCTCTCCTCTCTCTCTCTCCCACATGGTCTCCTCTCTCTCTCCCACATGCTCGTCGCTCTCTCCTCTCCCACACGTTCTATTCTCTCTTTCTCTCGCACACGCTCTGCTCTCTCACTCTCCATCTAGCACACACTCTAATCTCAATCTCTCTTTCCCAAACACTCTCCTCTCTCTCTCTCTCTTTCCCACAAACTCTCCTCTCTCTCACTCGCTTTTTCCCACAAACTCTCTTCACGCTCACTCTCTTCTTCCGACACACTCTCTTATCTCGCTCTCCCATACACTCTCTTCTCTTGCTCTCCCACACACTCTCTTCTCTCCCTCTCCCACACACTCTCTTCTCTCTCTCTCCCACACACTCTCCCCTCTCTTCCTCACACTGTCCCCTGTCTCTCTCACACACACATGCTCTCCTCTCTCCCTCTCTCCCACATGGTGTCCTCTCTCTCTCTCTCTCTCTTTCCCACATGCTCGTCTCTCTCCTGTCCCACACACTCTCCTCTCTCTCACTCTCCCACACACTTTCCTCTCTCTCTCTCCCACACACTCTCATCTCTCTCTCTACAACACACTATCCTCTCTCTCTCTCCCACACACTCTTCTTTCTCTCTCTCTGACACACACGCTCTTCTCCTTCTCTCTCCCACAAGCTCTCCTCTCCTCCTTCTCTCTCCCACACGATCTGCTCTCTCTCTCTCTCTCTCTCCCACACGATCTCCTCTCCCTCTCTCCCACATGCTCTCCTCTATCTCTCTCTCCCACACGCTCTCCTCTCTCTCTGTCTCCCACATGCTCTCCTCTCTCCTTCTCTCCCTCTCATGCTCTCCTCTCTCTCTCTCCCTCTAACGCTCTCCTCCCTCTCTCTCTCCCACACACTCTCCTCTCTCTCTCTCCCACACACTCTCCTCTCTCTCTCTCTCTCCCACACACTCTCCTCTCTCTCTCTCTCTCCCACACACTCTCCTCTCTCTCTCTCTCTATATCCACACACTCTCCTCTCTCTCTCTCTCTATACCGCACACTCACTTCTCTCTCTCCCACACACACTCCTCTCTCTCTCTCTCCCCCACATTCTCCTCATTCTCTCCAACACACTCTCCTCTCTCTCTCTCTCCCACACACTCTCCTCTCTCTCTCTCTCTCCCACACACTCTCCTCTCTCTCTCTCTCTCCCACACACTCTCCTCTCTCTCTCTCTCTCCCACACACTCTCCTCTCTCTCTCTCTCTCCCACACACTCTCCTCTCTCTCTCTCTCTATACCACACACTCTCCTCTCTCTCTCTCTCTATACCACACACTCTCCTCTCTCTCTCTCTCTCCCACACACTCTCTTCTCTCTCTCCCACACACTCTCCTCTCTCTCTCTCTCCCACACACTTTCTTCTCTCTCTCTCTCGCCCACACAATCACTCTCTATAACACACTCTACTCTTTCTCTCTCCCACACACTCTCCGCTCTCTCTCTCTGTGACACACACGCTCTCCTCTCTCGCTCTCTCCCACACGCTCTCGTGTCCTCTCTCTCTATCCCACATGCTGTCCTCTCCTCTCTCTCTCCCACAACCTCTCCTCTCTCTCTCTCTCCCACACACTCTCCTCTCTCTCTCTCCCACACACTCTCCACTCTCTCTCTCTGACACACACGCTCTCCTCCTTCTCTCTCCCAAACGCTCTCCTCTCCTCTCTCTCTCCCACACGATCTCCTCTCTCTCTCTCTCCAACACTCTCTCCTGCCTCTCTCTCGCACACACGCTCTGCTATCTCTCTCTCCCTCACGCTCTCATCCCTCTCTCCCTCCCTCTCACGCTCTCCTCTCTCACTCTCTCCCTGACGCACTCCTCTCTCTCCCCCCACACGCTCTCCTCTCTCTCCCACATGCTCTCCTGTCTCTCTCTCTCTGCCACACGCTGTCCTCTCTCTGTCTCCAACACGGTCTCCTCTCTCTCTCTATCCCACATGCTCTCCTCTCTCTCTCTATCCCACATGATGCTCTCCTCTCTCTCTCTCTCCCACACGCTCTCCTCTCTTCTCTCTCCCACATGGTGTCCTCTCTCTCTCTCTCTCTCTTTCCCACACGCTCGTCTCTCTCCTCTCCCACACACTCTCCTCTCTCTCTCTCTCCCACACACTCTCTTCTCTCTCTCCCACAAACACTCCTCTCTCTCTCTCTCCCCCACATTCTCCTCACTCTCTCCAACACACTCTCCTCTCTCTCTCTCTCCCACACACTCTCCTCTCTCTCTCTCTCCCACACACTTTCTTCTCTCTCTCTCTCGCCCACACACTCTCTCTCTATAACACACTCTACTCTCTCTCTCTCCCACACACTCTCCTCTCTATCTCTCTCTGACACACACGCTCTCGTGTCCTCTCTCTCTATCCCACATGCTGTCCTCTCCTCTCTCTCTCCCACAACCTCTCCTCTCTCTCTCTCTCCCACACACTCTCCACTCTCTCTCTCTGACACACACGCTCTCCTCCTTCTCTCACCCAAACGCTCTCCTCTCCTCTCTCTCTCCCACATGATCTCCTCTCTCTCTCTCTCCAGCACTATCTCTGTCTCTCTCTCGTCAACACGCTCTGCTCTCTCTCTCTCCCTCACGCTCTCATCTCTCTCTCCCTCCCTCTCACGCTCTCCTCTCTCACTCTCTCCCTGACGCACTCCTCTATCTCCCCCAAACGCTCTCCTCTCTCTCCCACACGCTCTCCTGTCTCTCTCTCTCTCCCACACGCTCTCCTCTCTCTGTCTCCAACACGGTCTCCTCTCTCTCTCTATCCCACATGCTCTCCTCTCTCTCTCTATCCCACATGGTCTCCTCTCTCTCTCTCTCCCACACGCTCTCCTCTCTTTCTCTCTCCCACATGCTCTCCTCTCTCTCAGACTCGCTCATCCTCTCTCTCTCTCCCACTCGCTCACCTCTCACTCTCTCCCACTCGCTTGCCTCTCACGCGCTCCTCTCTCTCTCTCCCACACGCTCTCCACTCTCTCTCTACCACACGCTCTCCTCTCTCTCCCACACGCTCTCCTCTCTCTCTCCCACATGCTCTCCTCTCTCTCTCCCACACACTCTCCTCTCTCTCTCTCTCCCTCACACTCTTCTCTCTCTCTCCCACACACTCTCCTCTCTCTCCCTCTCCAACACACTCTCCTGTCTCTATCTCTCTCTCCCACATGCTCTCATCCCTCTCTCTCTCTCCCACATACTCTCCCTCTCTCCCACACACTGTCCCCTCTCTTCGTCACACTGTCCCCTGTCTCTCTCACACACACACGCTCTCCTCTCTCTCTCTCTCCCACATGGTGTCCTCTCTCTTTCCCACACGCTCGTCTCTCTCCTCTCCCGCACACTCTCCTCTCTCTCTCTCTCCCACACACTCTCCGCTCTCTCTCTCTGTGACACACACGCTCTCCTCTTTCGCTCTCTCCCACACGCTCTCGTGTCCTCTCTCACTATCCCACATGCTGTCCTCTCCTCTCTCTCTCCCACAACCTCTCCTCTCTCTCTCTCCCACACACTCTCCTCTCTCTCTCTCCCACACACTCTCCTCTCTCTCTGTCTCCCACATGCTCACCTCTCTCTCTCTCCCTCTCACGCTCTCCTCTCTCTCTCCCTCACGCTCTCCTCCTTCTCTCTCTCCCACACACTCTCCTCTCTCTCTCTCTCTCCCACACACTCTCCTCTCTCTCTCTCTCTCCCACACACTCTCCTCTCTCTCTCTCTCCCAAACACACTCCTCTCTCTCTCTCTCCCGCACACTCTCCTCTCTCTCTCTCCCAGACACTCTCCTCTCTCTCTCTCCCAAACACACACTCTCCTCTCTCTCTCTCCCACACACTCTCCACTCTCTCTCTCTGACAGACACGCTCTCCTCCTTCTCTTTCCCAAACACTCTCCTCTCCTCTCTCTCTCCCACACGATCTCCTCTCTCTCTCTCTCCAACACTCTCTCCTGTCTCTCTCTCGCTCACACGCTCTGCTCTCACTCTCTCCCACACGCTCTCCTCTCTCTCTCTCCCACACGCTCTCCTCTCTCTCTCTCTCCCACACGCTCTCCTCTCTCTATCTCTCTCCCACACACTCTCCTCTCTCTCTCTCTCTCTCCCACACACTCTCCTCTCTCTCTCTCTCTCTCCCACACACTCTCCTCTCTCTCTCTCTCTCCCACACACTCTCCTCTCTCTCCCTCTCTCCCACACACTCTCCTCTCTCTCTCTCTCTCCCACACTCTCTCCTCTCTCTGTCTCTCTCCCACACACTCTCCTCTCTCTCTCTCTCCCACACACTCTCCTCTCTCTCTCTCTATACCGCACACTCTCCTCTCTCTCTCTATACCACACACTCTCCTCTCTCTCTCTCTCTATATCCACACACTCTCCTCTCTCTCTCTCTATACCACACACTCTCTTCTCTCTCTCCCACACACACTCCTCTCTCTCTCTCTCCCCCACATTCTCCTCACTCTCTCCAATACACTCTCCTCTCTCTCTCTCTCCCACACACTCTCCTCTCTCTCTCTCTCTCCCACACACTCTCCTCTCTCTCCCACACACTCTCCTCTCTCTCTCTCTCTATACCACACACTCTCCTCTCTCTCTCTCTCTATACCACACACTCTCCTCTCTCTCTCTCTCTCCCACACACTCTCTTCTCTCTCTCCCACACACTGTCCTCTCTCTCTCTCTCCCACACACTTTCTTCTCTCTCTCTCTCGCCCACACACTCACTCTCTATAACACACTCTACTCTCTCTCTCTCCCACACACTCTCCGCTCTCTCTCTCTGTGACACACACGCTCTCCTCTCTCGCTCTCTCCCACACGCTCTTGTGTCCTCTCTCTCTATCCCACATGCTGTCCTCTCCTCTCTCACTCCCACAACCTTTCCTCTCTCTCTCTCTCCCACACACTCTCCTCTCTCTCTCTCCCACACACTCTCCACTCTCTCTCTCTGACACACACGCTCTCCTCCTTCTCTCTCCCAAATGCTCTCCTCTCCTCTCTCTCTCCCACACGATCTCCTCTCTCTCTCTCCAACACTCTCTCCTGTCTCTCTCTCGCCCACACGCTCTGCTATCTCTCTCTCCCTCACGCTCTCATCCCTCTCTCCCTCCCTCTCACGCTCTCCTCTCTCACTCTCTCCCTGACGCACTCCTCTCTCTCCCCCACACGCTCTCCTCTCTCTCCCACACGCTCTCCTGTCTCTCTCTCTCTCCCACACGCTCTCCTCTCTCTGTCTCCAACACGGTCTCCTCTCTCTCTCTATCCCACATGCTCTCCTCTCTCTCTCTATCCCACATGGTCACCTCTCTCTCTCTCTCTCCCACACGCTCTCCTCTCTTTCTCTCTCCCACTTGCTCTCCTCTCTCTCCCACTCGCTCATCCCCTCTCTCTCTCCCACTCCCTCTCCTCTCTCTCTCCCACTCGCTCACCTCTCACTCTCTCCCACTCGCTTGCCTCTCACACTCTCCCACACGCTCTCCTCTCTCTCTCTCCCACACGCTCTCCTCTCTGTCTCTCCCACACACTCTCTCCTCTCTCTCTCCCACATGCTCTCCTCTCTCTCTCCCACATGCTCTCCTCTCTCTCTCCCACACACTCTCCTCTCTCTCTCTCTCCCTCACACTCTCTTCTCTCTCTCTCCCACACACTCTCCTCTCTCTCCCTCTCCCACACACTCTCCTCTCTCTATCTCTCTCTCCCACATGCTCTCATCTCTCTCTCTCTCTCTCTCCCACATACTCTCTCTCTCTCCCACACACTCTCTTCTCTCTCTCTCCCACACACTCTCCCCTCTCTTCCTCACACTGTCCCCTGTCTCTCTCACACAAGCACGCTCTCCTCTCTCTCTCTCCCACATGATGTCCTCTCTCTCTCTCTCTATCTTTCCCACACGATCATCTCTCTCCTCTCCCACACACTCTCCTCTCTCTCTCTCTCCCACACACTCTCTTCTCCCTCTCCCACACACACTCCTCTGTCTCTCCCCCACATTCTCCTCACTCTCTCCAACACACTCTCCTCTCTCTCTCTCTCCCACACACTCTCCTCTCTCTCTCTCTCCCACACACTTTCTTCTCTCTCTCTCTCGCCCACACACTCTCTCTCTATAACACACTCTACTCTCTCTCTCTCCCACACACTCTCCTCTCTATCTCTCTCTGACACACACGCTCTCCTCTCTCGCTCTTTCCCACACGCTCTCGTGTCCTCTCTCTCTATCCCACATGCTGTCCTCTCCTCTCTCTCTCCCACAACCTCTCCTCTCTCTCTCTCTCCCACACACTCTCCTCTCTTTCTCTCCCACACACTCTCCACTCTCTCTCTCTCAGACACACACGCTCTCCTCCTTCTCTCTCCCAAACGCTCTCCTCTCCTCTCTCTCTCCCACACGATCTCCTCTCTCTCTCTCTCCAACACTATCTCTGTCTCTCTCTCGCCAACACGCTCTGCTCTCTCTCTCTCCCTCACGCTCTCATCTCTCTCTCCCTCCCTCTCACGCTCTCCTCTCTCACTCTCTCCCTGACGCACTCCTCTATCTCCCCCAAACGCTCTCCTCTCTCTCCCACACGCTCTCCTGTCTCTCTCTCTCTCCCACACGCTGTCCTCTCTCTGTCTCCAACACGGTCTTCTCTCTCTCTCTATCCCACATGCTCTCCTCTCTCTCTCTATCCCACATGGTCTCCTCTCTCTCTCTCTCTCCCACTCGCTTGCCTCTCACACTCTCCCACATGCTCTCCTCTCTCTCTCTCTCCCACACGCTCTCCTCTCTGTCTCTCCCACACACTCTCTCCTCTCTCTCTCCCACATGCTCTCCTCTCTCTCTCCCACATGCTCTCCTCTCTCTCTCCCACACACTCTCCTCTCTCTCTCTCCCTCACACTCTCTTCTCTCACTCTCCCACACACTCTCCTCTCTCTATCTCTCTCTCCCACATGCGCTCATCTCTCTCTCTCTCTCCCACATACTCCCTCTCTCTCCCACACACTCTCTTCTCTCTCTCTCCCACACGCTCTCCTCTCTGTCTCTCCCACATACTCTCCACTCTCTCTCTCCCACATGCTCTCCTCTCTCTCCCACACATCTCCTCTCTCTCTCCCACATGCTCTCCTCTCTCTCTCCCTCCCACATGCTCTCCTCTCTCTCTCCCACACACTCTCCTCTCTCTCTCTCTCCCTCACACTCTCTTCTCTCTCACTCCCACACACTCTCCTCTCTCTCCCTCTCCCACACACTCTCCTCTCTCTATCTCTCTCTCCCACATGCTCTCATCTCTCTCTCTCTCTCCCACATACTCTCTCTCTCTCCCACACACTCTCTTCTCTCTCTCTCCCACACACTCTCCCCTCTCTTCCTCACACTGTCCACTGTCTCTCTCACACACACACGCTCTCCTCTCTCTCTCTCTCCCACATGGTGTCCTCTCTCTCTCTCTCTCTTTCCCACACGCTCGTCTCTCTCCTCTCCCACACACTCTCCTCTCTCTCTCTCTCCCACACACTCTCTTCTCTCTCTCCCACACACACTCCTCTCTCTCTCTCCCCCACATTCTCCTCACTCTCTCCAACACACTCTCCTCTCTCTCTCTCTCCCACACACTCTCCTCTCTCTCTCTCCCACACACTTTCTTCTCTCTCTCTCTCGCCCACACACACTCCTCTCTATCTCTCTCTGACACACACGCTCTCCTCTCTCGCTCTCTCCCACACGCTCTCGTGTCCTCTCTCTCTATCCCACATGCTGTCCTCTCCTCTCTCTCTCCCACAACCTCTCCTCTCTCTCTCTCTCCCACACACTCACCTCTCTCTCTCTCCCACACACTCTCCACTCTCTCTCTCTGACACACACACTCTCCTCCTTCTCTCTCCCAAACGCTCTCCTCTCCTCTCTCTCTCCCACACGATCTCCTCTCTCTCTCTCCAACACTATCCCTGTCTCTCTCTCGCCCACACGCTCTGCTCTCTCTCTCTCCCTCACGCTCTCATCTCTCTCTCCCTCCCTCTCACGCTCTCCTCTCTCACTCTCTCCCTGACGCACTCCTCTATCTCCCCCAAACGCTCTCCTCTCTCTCCCACACGCTCTCCTGTCTCTCTCTCTCTCCCACACGCTCTCCTCTCTCTGTCTCCAACACGGTCTCCTCTCTCTCTCTATCCCACATGCTCTCCTCTCTCTCTCCATCCCACATGGTCTCCTCTCTCTCTCTCTCTCCCACACGCTCTCCTCTCTTTCTCTCTCCCACATGCTCTCCTCTCTCTCCCACTCGCTCATCCTCTTTCTCTCTCCCACTCCCTCTCCTCTCTCTCTCCCACTCGCTCACCTCTCACTCTCTCCCACTCGCTTGCCTCTCACGCGCTCCTCTCTCTCTCTCCCACACGCTCTCCAATCTCTCTCTACCACACGCTCTCCTCTCTCTCCCACACGCTCTCCTCTCTCTCTCCCACATGCTCTCCTCTCTCTCTCCCACACACTCTCCTCTCTCTCTCTCTCCCTCACACTCTTCTCTCTCTCTCCCACACACTCTCCTCTCTCTCCCTCTCCCACACACTCTCCTGTCTCTATCTCTCTCTCCCACATGCTCTCATCCCTCTCTCTCTCTCCCACATACTCTCCACTCTCTCCCACACACTCTCTTCTCTCTCTCTCCCACACACTCTCCCCTCTCTTCCTCACACTGTCCCCTGTCTCTCTCACACACAGACGCTCTCCTCTCTCTCTCTCTCCCACATGGTGTCCTCTCTCTCTTTCCCACACGCTCGTCTCTCTCCTCTCCCGCACACTCTCCTCTCTCTCACTCTCCCACACACTCTCCTCTCTCTCCCTCCCACACACTCTCATCTCTCTCTCTACAACACACTCCCCTCTCTCTCTCTCCCACACACTCTTCTTTCTCTCTCTCTGACACACACGCTCTCCTCCTTCTCTCTCCCACACACTCTCCTCTCCTCTCTCTCTCTCCCACATGATCTACTCTCTCTCTCTCCCACATGCTCCCCTCTATCTCTCTCTCCCTCACGCTTTCCTCTATCTCTGTCTCCCACATGCTCTCCTCTCTCCTTCTCTCCCTCTCATGCTCTCCTCACTCTCTCTCCCTCTCACGCTCTCCTCTCTCTCTCCCTCACGCTCTCCTCCCTCTCTCTCTCCAACACACTCTCCTCTCTCTCTCTCCCACACACTCTCCTCTCTCTCTCTCTCCCACACACTCTCCTCTCTCTATCCCACTCGCTCACCTCTCACTCTCTCCCACACGCTTGCCTCTCACTCTCTCCCACACGCTCTCCTCTCTCTCTCTCCCACACGCTCTCCACTCTTTCTCTCCAACACGCTCTCCTCTCTCTCTCCCACACACTCTCCCCTCTCTCTCTCTCCCACATGCTCTCCTCTCTCTCTCCCACACACTCTCCTCCCTCTCCCTCTCCCACACACTCTCCTCTCTCTATCTCTCTCTCCCACATGCTCTCATCTCTCTCTCTCTCCCACATACTCTCTCTCTCTCTCCCACACACTCTCTTCTCTCTCTCTCCCACACACTCTCCCCTCTCTTCCTCACACTGTCCCCTGTCTCTCTCACAAACACACGCTCTCCTCTCTCCCTCTCTCCCACATGGTGTCCTCTCTCTCTCTCACTCTCTTTCCCACATGCTCGTCTCTCTCCTCTCCCACAAACTCTCCTCTCTCTCACTCTCCCACACACTTTCCTCTCTCTCTCTCCCACACACTCTCATCTCTCTCTCTACAACACACTCTCCTCTCTCTCTCCCACACACTCTTCTTTCTGTCTCTCTGACACACACGCTCTCCTCCTTCTCTCTCCCACAAGCTCTCCTCTCCTCCCTCTCTCTCCCAAACGATCTGCTCTCTCTCTCCCTCTCTCTCCCACACGATCTCCTCTCTCTCTCTCCCACATGCTCTCCTCTATCTCTCTCTCCCACACACTCTCCTCCCTCTCTCTCTCCCACACACTCTCCTCTCTCTCTCTCCCACACACTCTCTTCTCTTTCTCTCCCACACACGCTCTTCTCACTCTCTCACACACACTCTCCTCTCTCCCTCACATTCCCCCCTGTCTCTCACACACACACGCTCTCCTCTCTCTCTCTCCCACATGGTCTCCTCTCTCTCTCCCACATGCTCGTCGCTCTCTCCTCTCCCACACGTTCTATTCTCTCTTTCTCTCGCACACGCTCTGCTCTCTCACTCTCCATCTAGCACACACTCTAATCTCAATCTCTCTTTCCCAAACACTCTCCTCTCTCTCTCTCTCTTTCCCACATGCTCGTCTCTCTCCTGTCCCACACACTCTCCTCTCTCTCACTCTCCCACACACTTTCCTCTCTCTCTCTCCCACACACTCTCATCTCTCTCTCTACAACACACTATCCTCTCTCTCTCTCCCACACACTCTTCTTTCTCTCTCTCTGACACACAGGCTCTCCTCCTTCTCTCTCCCACAAGCTCTCCTCTCCTCCTTCTCTCTCCCACACGATCTGCTCTCTCTCTCTCTCTCTCCCACACGATCTCCTCTCCCTCTCTCCCACATGCTCTCCTCTATCTCTCTCTCCCACACGCTCTCCTCTCTCTCTGTCTCCCACATGCTCTCCTCTCTCCTTCTCTCCCTCTCATGCTCTCCTCTCTCTCTCTCCCTCTAACGCTCTCCTCCCTCTCTCTCTCCCACACACTCTCCTCTCTCTCTCTCCCACACACTCTCCTCTCTCTCTCTCTCTCCCACACACTCTCCTCTCTCTCTC
>JANJGN010004211.1:0-35406 GCA_026770705.1 Isurus oxyrinchus
GTTTGCCTCTGTTTCAGTCTGTTTGTCTCTGTTTCACTCTGTTTGCCTCTGTTTCAATCTGTTGGCCTCTGTTTCACTCTGTTTGCCTCTGTTTCACTCTGTTTGCCTCTGTCTGCCTCTGTTTAAGTCTGTTTCCCTCTGCTTCACTCTGTTTGCCTCTGTTTCAGTCTGTTTGCATCCCTTTAAGTCTGTTTGCCTCTGTTTAAGTCTGTTTGCCTCTGTTTCACTCTGTTTTGCCTCTGTTTAAGTCTGTTTGCCTCTGTTTCACTCTGTTTGCCTCTGTTTCTCTCTGTTTGCCTCTGTTTCACGCTGTTTGCTTCTGTTTCACTCTGTTTGCCTCTGTTTGCCTCTGTTTGCTTCTGTTTGCCTCTGTTTCACTCTGTTTGACTCTGATTCACTCCGTTCCCCTCTGTTTCACTCTGTTTGCCTCTGATTCACTCTGTTTGCCTCTGTTTGCCTCTGTTTAAGTCTGTTTGCCTCTGTTTAAGTCTGTTTGCCTCTGTTTCAGTCTGTTTGCCTCTTTTTCACTCTGTTTGCCCCTGTTTCTCTCTGTTTGCCTCTGTTTCACACTGTTTGCCTCTGTTTCAATCTGTTTGCCTCTGTTTGCCTCTGTTTGCTTCTGTTTGCCTCTGTTTAACCCTGTTTAACCCTGTTTGCCTCTGTTTCACCCTGTTTGCCTCTGTTTAACCCTGTTTGCCTATGTCTAACACTGTTTGCCTCTGTTTAGCTCTGTTTGCCTCTGTTTAACTCTGTTTGCCTCTGTTTAACACTGTTTGCCTCTGTTTAACACTGTTTGACTCTGTTAGCCTCTGTTTAACTCTGTCTGCCTCTGCTTGCCTCTGCTTGCCTCTGCTTGCCGCTGTTTAACACTGTTTAACCCTGTTTGCCTCTGTTTAACAATGTTTAACCCCTGTTTGCCTCTGTTTAACCCTGTTTAACACTGTTTGCCTCTGTTTAACACTGTTTGCCTCTGTTTAACACTGTTTGCCTCTGTTTAACACTTTTTGCTTCTGTTTAACACTATTTGCCTCTGTTTCACTCTGTTTGCCTCTGTTTCACTCTGTTTCACTGCGTTTCAATCTGTTTGCCTCTGTTTAACTCTGTTTGCCTCTGTTTCACTCTGTTTGCCTCTGTTTCACTCTGTTTCACTGCGTTTCAATCTGTTTGCCTCTGTTACACTCTGTTTGCCTCTGTTTCACTCTGTTTGCCTCTGTTTCACTCTGTTTGCCTCTGATTCAGTCTTTTTGCCTCTGTTTAACTCTGTTTCACTCTGTTTAACTTTGTTTAACTCTGATTGCCGCTGTTTCAGTCTGTTTCACTCTGTTTCACTCTGTTTATTCTGTTTCCCTCTGTTTGCCTCTGTTTAACTCTGTTTCACTCTGTTTGCCTCTGTTTAAGTCTGTTTGCATCTGTTTGCCTCTGTTTGCCTCTGTTTCACTCTGTTTGCCTCTGTTTCATTCTGTTTGCCTCTGTTTCACTCTGTTTCACTCTGTTTGCCTCTGTTTAACCCTGTTTGCCTCTGTTTAACACTGTTTGACTCTGTTTAACACTGATTGCCTCTGTTTAACACTGTTTGCCTCTGTTTAACACTGTTTGCCTCTGTTTAACACTGTTTAACTCTGTTTGCCTCTGTTTGCCTCTGTTTCACTCTGTTTACCTGTTTCACTCTGTTTGCCTCTGTTTCACTCTGCCTGCCTCTGTTTCACTCTGTTTGCCTCTGTTTCACAATGTTTGCCTCTGTTTCACTCTTTTTGCCTCTGTTTCACTCTTTATGCCTTTGATTCACTCTTTATGCCTCTGTTTAACTCTGTTTAAGTCTGTTTGCCTCTGTTTGCATCTGTTTGCCTCTGTTTAAGTATGTTTGCCTCTGTTTAAGTCTGTTTGCCTCTGTTTAAGTCTTTTTGCCTCTGTTTCAGTCTGTTTGCCTCTGTTTCACTCTGTTTGTCTCTGTTTAATCCTGTTTGCCTCTGTTTTCCTCTGTTTGCCTCTGTTTGCCTCTGTTTAAGTCTGTTTGCCTCTGTTTAAGTCCGTTTGCCTCTGTTTAAGTCTGTTTGCCTCTGTTAAGTCTGTTTGCCTCTGTTTCACTCCCTTTGCCCCTGTTTCAGTCTGCTTGCCTCTGTTTCACTCTGTTTGCCTCTGTTTCACTCTGTTTGCCTCAGTTTAAGTCTGTTTGCCTCTGCTTAAGTCTGTTTGCCTCTGTTTCACTCTGTTTGCCTCTGTTTCACTCTGTGTGCCTCTGTTAAAGTCTGTTTGCCTCTGTTTTAGTCTGTTTGCCTCTGTTTAAGTCTGTTTGCCTCTGTTTAAGTCTGTTTGCCTCTGTTTCACTCTGTTTGCCTCTGTTTAAGTCTGTTTGCCTCTGTTTCACTCTGTTTCACTCTGTTTATTCTGTTTCCCTCTGTTTGCCTCTGTTTAACTCTGTTTCACTCTGTTTGCCTCTGTTTAAGTCTGTTTGCATCTGTTTGCCTCTGTTTGCCTCTGTTTCACTCTGTTTGCCTCTGTTTCATTCTGTTTGCCTCTGTTTCACTCTGTTTCACTCTGTTTGCCTCTGTTTAAAACCTGTTTGCCTCTGTTTAACACTGTTTGACTCTGTTTAACACTGATTGCCTCTGTTTAACACTGTTTGCCTCTGTTTAACCACTGTTTGCCTCTGTTTAACACTGTTTAACTCTGTTTGCCTCTGTTTGCCTCTGTTTCACTCTGTTTACCTGTTTCACTCTGTTTGCCTCTGTTTCACTCTGCCTGCCTCTGTTTCACTCTGTTTGCCTCTGTTTCACAATGTTTGCCTCTGTTTGCCTCTGTTTAAGTCTGTTTGCCTCTGTTTGCCTCTGTTTAACACTGTTTGCCACTGTTTAACACTGTTTTGCCTCTGCTTAACACTGTTTAAATCTGTTTGCCTTTGTTTCACTCTGTTTAACTCTGTTTCACTCTTTTTGCCTCTGTTTAACTCTGTTTCACTCTGTTTGCCTCTGTTTAAGTTTGTTTGCCTCTGTTTGCCTCTGTTTGCCTCTGTTTGCCTCTGTTTAACACTGTTTAACCCTGTTTGCCTCTGTTTAACCCTGTTTTCCTCTGTTTAACCCTGTTTGCCTCTGTTTAACTCTGTTTGCCTCTGTTTCACTCTGTTTGCCTCTGTTTCACTCTGGTCCACTCCGTTTCAATCTGTTTGCCTCTGTTCCACTCTGTTTGCCTCTGTTTCACTCTGTTTGCCTCTGTTTCACCCTGTTTGCCTCTGTTTAAACCTGTTTGCCTCTGTTTAACCCTGTTTGCCTCTGTTTAATCCTCTTTGCCTCTGTCTAACTCTGTTTGCCTCTGTTTCAAACTGTTTGCCTCTGTTTCACTCTGTTTCACTCCGTTTCAATCTGTTTGCCTCTGTTACACTCTGTTTGCCTCTGTTACACTCTGTTTGCCTCTGTTTCACTCTGTTTGCCTCTCATTCACTCTTTTTGCCTCTGTTTAACTCTGTTTCACTCTGTTTATCTTTGTTTAACTCTGATTGCCTCTGTTTCACTCTGTTTCAATCTGTTTCACTCTGTTTATTCTGTTTCCCTCTGTTTGCCTCTGTTTAACTCTGTTTCACTCTGTTTGCCTCTGTTTAAGTCTGTTTGCATCTCTTTGCCTCTGTTTGCCTCTGTTTCACTCTGTTTGCCTCTGTTTCATTCTGTTTGCCTCTGTTTCACTCTGTTTGCCACTGTTTAACCCTATTTGCCTCTGTTTAAACACTGTTTGCCTCTGTAAATCACTGTTTGCCTCTGTTTAACACTGTTTGCCTCTGTTTAACACTGTTTGCCTCTGTTTAACACTGTTTAACTCTGTTTGCCTCTGTTTCACTCTGTTCCACTCTGTTGGCCTCTGTTGCACTCTGTTTGCCTCTGTTTCACTCTGCCTGCTCCTGTCTCACTCTGTTTGCTTCTGTTTCACTCTGTTTGCCTCTGTTTGCCTCTTTTTAAGTCTGTTTGCTTCTGTTTGCCTCTGTTTAACACTGTTTGCCACTGTTTAACACTGTTTGCCGCTGTTTAACACTGTTTAAATCTGTTTGCCTTTGTTTCACTCTGTTTCACTCTTTTTACCTCTGTTTAACTGTGTTTCACTCTGTTTGCCTCTGTTTAAGTCTGTTTGCCGCTGTTTGCCTCTGTTTGCCTCTGTTTGCCTCTGTTTAACACTGTTTAACCGTGTTTGCCTCTGTTTAACCCTGTTTGCCTCTGTTTAACCCTGTTTGCCTCTGTTCAACACTGTTTGCCTCTGTTTAACCCTGTTTGCCTCTGTTTAACTCTGTTTGCCTCTGTTTAACTCTGTTTGCATCTGTTTAATCGGTTTAACTCTGCCTCTGTTTCACTCTGTGTGCCTCTGTTTAACTCTGTTTGCCTCTGTTTCACCCTGTATGCTTCTTTTTAACCCTTTTGCCTCTGTTTAACTCTGTTTGCCTCTGTTTCAATCAGTTTGCCTCTTTTTCAGTCTGTTTGCCTCTGTTTCACTCTGTTTGCCTCTGTTTAAGTCTTCTTACCTCTGTTTAATTCTGTTTAACTCTGTTTAATTCTTTTTGCCTCTGTTTATCTCTGTTTGCCTCTATTTAACCCTGTTTGCCTCTGTTTAACCCTGTTTACCTCTGTTTAACACTGTTTGCCTCTCTTTAACACTGCTTAACCTCTGATTAAATCTGTTTGCATCTGTCCAGCACTGTTTAACCCTGTTTGCCTCTGTTTTACCCTGTTTAACCCTGTTTGCCTCTGTTTAACCCTGTTTAACCCTGTTTGCCTCTGTTTCACCCTGGTTGCCTCTGTTTAACCCTGTTTGCCCATGTTTAACACTGTTTGCCTCTGTTTAACTCTGTTTGCCTCTGTTTAAATCTGTTTGCCTCTGTTTAACACTGTTTGCCTCTGTTTAACACTGTTTGACTCTTTTATCCTCTGTTTAACTTTGTTTGCCTCTGTTTAACTCTGTTCGCCTCTGTTTAACACTGATTGCCTCTGTTTAACACTGTTTAACACTTTTTGCCTCTATTTGCCTCTGTTTGCCTCTGTTTTCCTCTGTTTGCCTCTGCTTGCCTCTGCTTGCCTCTGCTTGCCGCTGTTTAACACTGTTTAACCCTGTTTGCCTCTGTTTAACACTGTTTAACCCTGTTTGCCTCTGTTTAACCCTGTTTAACACTGTTTGCCTCTGTTTAACACTGTTTGTCTCTGTTTAACCCTGTTTGCCTCTGTTTAACACTTTTTGCCTCTGTTTAACACTATTTGCCTCTGTTTAACTCTGTTTGCCTCTGTTCAACTCTGTTTGCCTCTGTGTAACCCTGTTTGCCTCTGTTTAACCCTGTTTGCCTCTGTTTAACACTTTTTGCCTCTGTTTAACACTGTTTGCCTCTGTTTAACACTGTTTAACTCTGTTAGCCTCTGTTTCACTCTGTTTGCCTCTGTATCGCTCTGCCTCTGTTTGCCTCTGTTTGCCTCTGTTTCACTCTGTTTGCCTCTGTTTAACTCTGCTTGCCTCTGTTTCACCCTGTTTGCCTATTTTTAATCCTGTTTGCCTCTGTTTAAGTCTGTTTGCCTCGGATTCACTCTGTTTGCCTCTGTTTCACTCTGTTTGCCTCTGTTTCACTCTGTTTGCCTCTGTTTCATTCTGTTTGCCTCTGTTTCACTCTGTTTGCCTCTGTTTAACCCTGTTTGCCTCTGTTTAACACTGTTTGCCTCTGTTAATCACTGTTTGCCTCTGTTTAACACTGTTTGCCTCTGTTTAACACTGTTTGCCTCTGTTTAACACTGTTTAACTCTGTTTGCCTCTGTTTCACTCTGTTCCACTCTGGTTATCACTGTTTGCCTCTGTTTAACACTGTTTGCCTCTGTTTAACACTGTTTGCCTCTGTTTAACACTGTTTAACTCTGTTTGCCTCTGTTTCACTCTGTTCCACTCTGTTTGCCTCTGTTTCACTCTGTTTGCCTCTGTTTCACTCTGCCTGCTCCTGTCTCACTCTGTTTGCTTCTGTTTCACTCTGTTTGCCTCTTTTTAAGTCTGTTTGCTTCTGTTTGCCTCTGTTTAACACTGTTTGCCACTGTTTAACACTGTTTGCCGCTGTTTAACACTGTTTAAATCTGTTTGCCTTTGTTTCACTCTGTTCACTCTTTTTACCTCTGTTTAACTGTGTTTCACTCTGTTTGCCTCTGTTTAAGTCTGTTTGCCGCTGTTTGCCTCTGTTTGCCTCTGTTTGCCTCTGTGTAACACTGTTTAACCCTGTTTACCTCTGTTTAACCCTGTTTGCCTCTGTTTAACCCTGTTTGCCTCTGTTCAACACTGTTTGCCTCTGTTTAACCCTGTTTGCCTCTGTTTAACTCTGTTTGCCTCTGTTTAACTCTGTTTGCATCTGTTTAATCGGTTTAACTCTGCCTCTGTTTCACTCTGTGTGCCTCTGTTTAACTCTGTTTGCCTCTGTTTCACCCTGTATGCTTCTTTTTAACCCTTTTGCCTCTGTTTAACTCTGTATGCCTCCTGTTTCACTCAGTTTGCCTCTTTTTCAGTCTGTTTGCCTCTGTTTCACTCTGTTTGCCTCTGTTTAAGTCTTCTTGCCTCTGTTTAATTCTGTTTAACTCTGTTTAATTCTTTTTGCCTCTGTTTAACTCTGTTTGCCTCTATTTAACCCTGTTTGCCTCTGTTTAACCCTGTTTGCCTCTGTTTAACACTGTTTGCCTCTCTTTAACACTGCTTAACCTCTGTTTAAATCTGTTTGCCTCTGTCTAACACTGTTTAACCCTGTTTGCCTCTGTTTAACCCTGTTTAACCCTGTTTGCCTCTGTTTAACCCTGTTTAACCCTGTTTGCCTCTGTTTCACCCTGGTTGCCTCTGTTTAACCCTGTTTGCCCATGTTTAACACTGTTTGCCTCTGTTTAACTCTGTTTGCCTCTGTTTAAATCTGTTTGCCTCTGTTTAACACTGTTTGCCTCTGTTTAACACTGTTTGACTCTGTTATCCTCTGTTTAACTTTGTTTGCCTCTGTTTAACTCTGTTCGCGTCTGTTTAACACTGTTTGCCTCTGCTTAACACTGTTTAACCACTTTTTGCCTCTATTTGCCTCTGTTTGCCTCTGTTTTCCTCTGTTTGCCTCTGCTTGCCTCTGCTTGCCTCTGCTTGCGGCTGTTTAACACTGTTTAACCCTGTTTGCCTCTGTTTAACACTGTTTAACCCTGTTTGCCTCTGTTTAACCCTGTTTAACACTGTTTGCCTCTGTTTAACACTGTTTGTCTCTGTTTAACCCTGTTTGCCTCTGTTTAACACTTTTTGCCTCTGTTTAACACTATTTGCCTCTGTTTAACTCTGTTTGCCTCTGTTCAACTCTGTTTGCCTCTGTGTAACCCTGTTTGCCTCTGTTTAACCCTGTTTGCCTCTGTTTAACACTTTTTGCCTCTGTTTAACACTGTTTGCCTCTGTTTAACACTGTTTGCCTCTGTTTAACACTGTTTAACTCTGTTAGCCTCTGTTTCACTCTGTTTGCCTCTCTATCGCTCTGCCTCTGTTTGCCTCTGTTTGCCTCTGTTTCACTCTGTTTGCCTCTGTTTAACTCTGCTTGCCTCTGTTTCACCCTGTTTGCCTATTTTTAACCCTGTTTGCCTCTGTTTAAGTCTGTTTGCCTCGGATTCACTCTGTTTGCCTCTGTTTAAGTCTTCTTGCCTCTGTTTAATTCTGTTTAACTCTGTTTAAGTCTGTTTGACTCTGTTTAACTCTGTTTGCCTCTGTTTAACCCTGTTTGCCTCTGTTTAACCCTGGTTGCCTCTGTTTCACCCTGTTTGCCTCTGTTTCACCCTGTTTGCCTCTGTTTAAACCTGCTTGCCTATGTTTAACACTGTTTGCCTCTGTTTAACCCTGTTTAACCCTGCTTGCCTCTGTTTAACCCTGTTTGCCTCTGTTTAACCCTGTTTGCCTCTGTTTAACACTGTTTGCCTCTGTTTAACACTGTTTGCCACTGTTTAACTCTGTTTGCCTCTGTTTAACACGGTTTGCCTCTGTTTAACACTGTTTAACTCTGTTTGCCTCTGTTTAACTCTGTTTGCCTCTGTTTAACACTGTTTGCCTCTGTTTACCACGGTTTAAACCTGTTTGCCTCTGTTTAACACTGTTTACCTCTGTTTGCCTCTGTTTAAATCTGTTTGCCTCTGTTTAACTCTGATTGTCTCTGTTTAAACCTGTTTGCCTCTGTTTAACCCTGTTTGCCTCTGTTTAACCCTGTTTGCCTCTGTTTAACCCTGATTGCCTCTGTTTAATCCTGTTTGCCTCTGTTTAACTCTGTTTGCCTCTGTTTCACTCTGTTTGCCTCTGTTTCACTCTGTTTCACTCCGTTTCAATCTGTTTGCCTCTGTTACACTCTGTTTGCCTCTGTTTCACTCTGTTTGCCTCTGTTTCACTCTGTTTGCCTCTGTTTCACTCTGTTTGCCTCTGTTTAATTCTGTTTGCCTCTGTTTAACTCTGATTGCCTCTGTTTAACCCTGTTTGCCTCTGTTTAACCCTGTTTGCCTCTGTTTAACCCTGTTTGCCTCTGTTTAACTCTGTTTTCCTCTGTTTCACTCTGTTTGCCTCTGTTTAACTCTGTTTGCCTCTGTTTAACCCTGTTTGCCTCTGTTTAACCCTGTTTGCCTCTGATTAACACTATTTGCCTCTGTTCAACACTGTTTAACACTGTTTGCCTCTGTTTGCCTCTGTTTGCCTCTTTTTGCCTCTGCTTGCCTCTGCTTGCCTCTATTTAACACTGTTTAACCCTGTTTGCCTCTGTTTAACACTGTTTAACCCTGTTTGCCTCTGTTTAACCCTGTTTGCCTCTGTTTAACACTGTTTGCCTCTGTTTAACTCTGTTTGCCTCTGTTTAACTCTGTTTGCCTCTGTTTAAATCTGTTTGCCTCTGTTTAACTCTGTTTGCCTCTGTTTAACACTGTTTATCACTGTTAGCCTCTGTTTAACCCTGTTTGCCTCTGTTTAACCCTGTTTGTTTCTGTTTAACCCTGTTTGCCTCTGTTTAACCCTGTTTGCCTCTATTTAACCCTTTTTGCCTCTGTTTAACACTGTTTGCCTCTGTTTAACACGGTTTAACCCTGTTTGCCTCTGTTTAACTCTGTTTAACTCTGTTTGCCTCTGTTTAAGTCTCTTTGCCTCTGTTTAACTCTGTTTGCCTCTGTTTAACACTGTTTAACTCTGTTTGCCTCTGTTTCACTCTGTTTCACACTGTTTGCCTCTGTTTCACTCTGTTTGCCTCTGTTTCACTCTGCCTGCCTCTGTTTCACTCTGTTTGCCTCTGTTTCACTCTGTTTCCCTCTGTTTGTCTCTGTTTAAGTCTGTTTGCCTCTGATTGCCTCTGTTTAACACTGTTTGCCACTGTTTAACACTTTTTGCCTCTGTTTAACACTGTTTAACCCTGTTTGCCCTTGTTTAACCCTGTTTGCCTCTGTTTAACCCTGTTTGCCTCTGTGTAACACTGTTTGCCTCTGCTTACCACGGTTTAACCCTGTTTGCCTCTGTTTAACTCTGTTTGCCTCTGTTTAATCTGTTTAACTCTGTTTGCCTCTGTTTCACTCTGTTTGCCTCTGTTTAAGTCTTCTTGCTCCTGTTTAATTCTGTTTAACTCTGTTTAAGTCTGTTTGCCTCTGTTTAACTCTGTTTGCCTCTGTTTAACCCTGTTTGCCTCTGTTTAACCCTGGTTGCCTCTGTTTAACACTGTTTGCCTCTCTTCAACGCTGCTTAACCTCTGATTAAATCTATTTGCCTCTGTCTAACACTGTTTAACCCTGTTTGCCTCTGTTTGACCCTGTTTAACCCTGTTTGCCTCTGTTTAACCCTGTTTAACCCTGTTTGCCTCTGTTTCACTCTGTTTGCCTCTGTTTCACTCTGTTTGCCTCTGTTTCACTCTGTTTGCCTCTGTTTAAGTCTTCTTGCCTCTGTTTAATTCTGTGTAACTCTGTTTAACTCTGTTTGGCTCTGTTTAACTCTGTTTGCCTCTGTTTAACTCTGTTTGCCTCTGTTTAACCCTGTTTGCCTCTGTTTAACCCTGTTTGCCTAAGATTAACACTATTTGCCTCTGTTCAACACTGTTTAACACTGTTTGCCTCTGTTTGCCTCTGTTTGCCTCTGTTTGCCTCTGCTTGCCTCTGCTTGCCTCTATTTAACACTGTTTAACCCTGTTTGCCTCTGTTTAACACTGTTTAACCCTGTTTGCCTCTGTTTAACCCTGTTTGCCTCTGTTTAACACTGTTTGCCTCTGTTTAACTCTGTTTGCCTCTGTTTAACTCTGTTTGCCTCTGTTTAAATCTGTTTGCCTCTGTTTAACTCTGTTTGCCTCTGTTTAACACTGTGTAACACTGTTAGTCTCTGTTTAACCCTGTTTGCCTCTGTTTAACCCTGTTTGTTTCTGTTTAACCCTGTTTGCCTCTGTTTAACCCTGTTTGCCTCTATTTAACCCTTTTTGCCTCTGTTTAACACTGTTTGCCTCTGTTTAACACGGTTTAACCCTGTTTGCCTCTGTTTAACTCTGTTTAACTCTGTTTAACTCTGTTTAACTCTGTTTGCCTCTGTTTAACTCTCTTTGCCTCTGTTTAACTCTGTTTGCCTCTGTTTAACCCTGTTTGCCTCTGTTTAACCCTGTTTGCCTCTGTTTAACTCTGTTTGCCTCTGTTTCACTCTGTTTGCCTCTGTTTCACTCTGTTTGCATTTGTTTAAGTCTTCTTGCCTCTGTTTAATTCTGTTTGCCTCTGTTTAAACCTGTTTGCCTCTGTTTGCCTCTGTTTAAGTCTGATTGCCTCTGTTTGCCTCTGTTTAACACTGTTTGCCTCTGTTTAACACTGTTTGCCTCTGTTTAACACTGTTTGTCTCTGTTTAAAACTGTTTACCTCTGTTTGCCTTTGTTTCACTCTGTTTAAATCTGTTTCACTCCTTTTGCCTCTGTTTAACTCTGTTTCACTCTGTTTGCCTCTGTTTAAGTCTGTTTGCCTCTGTTTGCCTCTGTTTGCCTCTGTTTGCCTCTGTTTGCCTCTGTTTGCCTCGGTTTGCCTCTGTTTGCATCTGTTTGCCTCTGTTTGCCTCAGTTTGCCTCTGTTTGCCTCTGTTTGCCTCTGTTTGCCTCTGTTTGCCTCTGTTTAACACTGTTTAAACCTGTTTGCCTCTGTTTAACCCTTTTTGCCTCTGTTTAAAGCTGTTTGCCTCTGTTTAACACTGTTTGCCTCAGTTAACCACGATTTAACCCTGTTTGCCTCTGTTTAATTCTGTTTGCCTCTGTTTAACTCTGTTTGCCTCTGTTTAACTCTGTTTGCATCTGTTTAACCCTGTCTGCCTCTGTTTAACCCTGTTTGGCTCTGTTTAACCCTGTTTGCCTCTGTTTAACACCTTGTGCCTCTGTTTAACCCTGTTTGTCTCTGTTTGCCTCTGTGTGCATCTGTCTGCCTCTGTTTGCCTCTGTTTGCCTCTGTTTAACGCTGTTTAACCCTGTTTACCTCTGTTTAACCCTGTTTGCCTCTGTTTAACCCTGTTTGCCTCTGTTTAACTCTGTTTAACTCTGTTTAACTCTGTTTGCCTCTGTTTAACTCTGTTTGCCTCTGTTTAATTCTGTTTGCCTCTGTTTAAGCCTGTTTGCCTCTGTTTAACCCTGTTTTAACCCTGTTTGCCTCTGTTTAACCCTGTTTGCCTCGGTTTAACCCTGTTTGCCTATGGTTAACAATGTTTGCCTCTGTTTAACACTGTTTGCCTCTGTTTAACTCTGTTTGCCTCTGTTTAACACTGTTTGACTCTGTTAACCTCTGTTTAACTCTGTTTGCCTCTGTTTAACACTGTTTGCCTCTGTTTAACACTGTTTGACTCTGTTAACCTCTGTTTAACATTGTTTCCCTGTGTTTAACTCTGTTTGCCTCTGTTTAACACTATTTGCCTCTGATTAACACTGTTTGCCTCTGTTCAACTCTGTTTAACACTGTTTGCCTCTGTTTGCCTCTGTTTGCCTCTGTTTGCCTCTGCTTGCCTCTGCTTGCCTCTGCTTGCCTCTATTTAACACTGTTTAACCCTGTTTGCCTCTGTTTAACACTGTTTAACCCTGTTTGCCTATGGTTAACAATGTTTGCCTCTGTTTAACACTGTTTGCCTCTGTTTAACTCTGTTTCCCTCTGTTTAACACTGTTTGCCTCTGTTTAACACTGTTTGACTCTGTTAACCTCTGTTTAACATTGTTTCCCTGTGTTTAACTCTGTTTGCCTCTGTTTAACACTATTTGCCTCTGATTAACACTGTTTGCCTCTGTTCAACTCTGTTTAACACTGTTTGCCTCTGTTTGCCTCTGTTTGCCTCTGCTTGCCTCTGCTTGCCTCTGCTTGCCTCTATTTAACACTGTTTAACCCTGTTTGCCTCTGTTTAACACTGTTTAACCCTGTTTGCCTCTGTTTAACCCTGTTTGCCTCTGTTTAACACTGTTTGCCGCTGTTTAACTCTGTTTGCCTCTGTTTAACTCTGTTTGCCTCTGTTTAAATCTGTCTGCCTCTGTTTAATTCTGCTTGCCTCTGTTTTACCCTGTTTGCCTCTGTTTAACCCTTTTTGCCTCTGTTTAACCCTGTTTGCCTCTGTTTAACCCTGTTTGCCTCTGTTTAACACTGTTTGCCTCTGTTTAACACTGTTTGCCTCTGTTTGCCTCTGTTTGCCTCTGTTTGCCTCTGTTTGCCTCGGTTTGCCTCTGTTTGCCTCTGTTTGCCTCTGTTTGCCTCAGTTTGCCTCTGTTTGCCTCTGTTTGCCTCTGTTTAACACTGTTTAAACCTGTTTGCCTCTGTTTAACCCTGTTTGGCTCTGTTTAACCCTGTTTGCCTTTGTTTAACCCTTTTTGCCTCTGTTCAACACTGTTTGCCTCTGATAACCACGGTTTCACCCTGTTTGCCTCTGTTTAACTCTGCTTAACTCTGTTTGCCTCTGTTTAACTCTGTTTAACTCTGTTTGCCTCTGTTTAACCCTGTTTGCCTCTGTTTAACACTGTTTGCCTCTGTTTAACCCTGTTTGCCTCTGTTTAACCCTGTTTGCCTCTATTTGCCTCTGTGTGCCTCTGTTTGCCTCTGTTTGCATCTGTTTAACACTGTTTAACACTGTTTGCCTCTGTTTAACCCTGTTTGCCTCTGTTTAACCCTGTTTGTTTCTGTTTAACCCTGTTTGCCTCTGTTTAACCCTGTTTGCCTCTGTTTAACCCTGTTTGCCTCTGTTTAACACTGTTTGCCTCTGTTTAACACGGTTTAACCCTGTTTGCATCTGTTTAACTCTGTTTAACTCTGTTTAACTCTGTTTGCCTCTGTTTAACTCTGTTTGCCTCTGTTTAACTCTGTTTGCCTCTGTTTAACCCTGTTTGCCTCTGTTTAACCCTGTTTGCCTCTGTTTAACCCTGTTTGCCTCTGTTTCACTCTGTTTGCCTCTGTTTCACTCTGTTTGCCTCTGTTTAAATCTGTCTGCCTCTGTTTAATTCTGTTTGCCTCTGTTTAACCCTGTTTGCCTCTGTTTAACCCTTTTTGCCTCTGTTAACCCTGTTTGCCTCTGTTTAACCCTGTTTGCCTCTGTTTAACACTGTTTGCCTCTGTTTAACACTGTTTGCCTCTGTTTAACACTGTTTAACTCTGTTTGCCTCTGTTTAACACTGTTTGCCTCTGTTTAACTCTGTTTGCCTCTGTTTAACCCTGTTTGCCTCTGTTTAACCCTGCTTGCCTCTGTTTAATCCTGTTTGCCTCTGTATAACCCTGTTTGCCTCTGTTTAACGCTGTTTGCCTCTGTTTAACCCTGTTTGCCTCTGTTTAACACTGTTTGCCTCTGTTTAACACTGTTTAACTCTGTTTGCCTCTGTTTGCCTCTGTTTGCCTCTGTATGCCTCGGTTTGACTCGGTTTGCCTCTGTTTGCCTCTTTTTGCCTCTGTTTGCCTCTACTTGCCTCAGTTTGCCTCTGTTTGCCTCTGTTTAACACTGTTTAACCCTGTTAGCCTCTGTTTAACCCTGATTGGCTTTGTTTAACCCTTTTTGCCTCTGTTCAACACTGTTTGCCTCTGTTAACCACGGTTTAAACCTGTTTGCCTCTGTTTAACTCTGCTTAACTCTGTTTGCCTCTGTTTAACTCTGTTTAACTCTGTTTGCCTCTGCTTAACCGTGTTTGCCTCTGTTTAACACTGTTTGCCTCTGTTTAACCCTGTTTGCCTCTGTTTAACCCTGTTTGCCTCTATTTGCTTCTGTGTGCCTCTGTTTGCCTCTGTTTGCCTCTGTTTAACACTGTTTAACACTGTTTGCCTCTGTTTAACCCTGTTTGCCTCTGTTTAACCCTGATTGTTTCTGTTTAACATGTTTGCCTCTGTTTAACCCTGTTTGCCTCTGTTTAACCCTGTTTGCCTCTGTTTAACACTGTTTGCCTCTGTTTAACACGGTTTAACCCTGTTTGCCTCTGTTTAACTCTGTTTAACTCTGTTTAACTCTGTTTAACTCTGTTTGCCTCTGTTTAACTCTGTTTGCCTCTGTTTAACTCTGTTTGCCTCTGTTTAACCCTGTTTGCCTCTGTTTAACCCTGTTTGCCTCTGTTTAACCCTGTTTGCCTCTGTTTCACTCTGTTTGCCTCTGTTTCACTCTGTTTGCCTCTGTTTCACTCTGTTTGCCTCTGTTTAAGTCTTCTTCCGCTGTTTAATTCTGTTTGCCTCTGTTTAACCCTGTTTGCCTCTGTTTAACACTGTTGGCCTCTTTTTAACCCTGTTTGCCTCTTTTTTACACTGTTTGCCTATCTTTAACACTGCTTAACCTCTGTTTAAATCTGTTTGCCTCTGTCTAACACTGTTTAACCCTGTTTGCCTCTGTTTAACCCTACTTAAACCTGTTTGCCTCTGTTTAACCCTGTTTGCCTCTGTTTAACCCTCTTTTCCTATGTTTAACAATGTTTGCCTCTGTTTAACACTGTTTGCCTCTGTTTAACACTGTTTGCCTCTGTTTAACACTGTTTGTCTCTGTTTAACACTGTTTACCTCTGTTTGCCTTTGTTTCACTCTGTTTAAATCTGTTTCACTCCTTTTGCCTCTGTTTAACTCTGTTTCACTCTGTTTGCCTCTGTTTAAGTCTGTTTGCCTCTGTTTGCCTCTGTTTGCCTCTGTTTGCCTCTGTTTGCCTCGGTTTGCCTCTGTTTGCCTCTGTTTGCCTCAGTTTGCCTCTGTTTGCCTCTGTTTGCCTCTGTTTAACACTGTTTAAACCTGTTTGCCTCTGTTTAACCCTGTTTGCCTCTGTTTAAAACTGTTTGCCTCTGTTTAACACTGTTTGCCTCAGTTAACCACGGTTTAACCCTGTTTGCCTCTGTTTAATTCTGTTTGCCTCTGTTTAAGTCTGTTTTCCTCTGTTTAACTCTGTTTGCATCTGTTTAACCCTGTTTGCCTCTGTTTAACCCTGTTTGCCTCTGTTTAACACCGTTTGCCTCTGTTTAACCCTGTTTGCCTCTGTTTGCCTCTGTGTGCATCTGTCTGCCTCTGTTTGCCTCTGTTTGCCTCTGTTTAACACTGTTTGCCTCTGTTTAACCCTGTTTGCCTCTGTTTAACACTGTTTGCCTCTGTTTAACACTGTTTAACTCTGTTTGCCTCCGTTTGCCTCTGTTTGCCTCTGTATGCCTCGGTTTGACTCGGTTTGCCTCTGTTTGCCTCCGTTTGCATCTGTTTGCCTCTGTTTGCGTCAGTTTGCCTCTGTTTGCCTCTGTTTGCCTCTGTTTAACACTGTTTAACCCTGTTAGCCTCTGTTTAACCCTGTTTGCCTTTGTTTAACCCTTTTTGCCTCTGTTCAACACTGTTTGCCTCTGATAACCACGGTTTAACCCTGTTTGCCTCTGTTTAACTCTGCTTAACTCTGTTTGCCTCTGTTTAACTCTGTTTGCCTCTGTTTAACCCTGTTTGCCTCTGTTTAACACTGTTTGCCTCTGTTTAACCCTGTTTGCCTCTGTTTAACCCTGTTTGCCTCTATTTGCCTCTGTGTGCCTCTGTTTGCCTCTGTTTGCATCTGTTTAACACTGTTTAACACTGTTTGCCTCTGTTTAACCCTGTTTGCCTCTGTTTAACCCTGTTTGTTTCTGTTTAACCCTGTTTGCCTCTGTTTAACCCTGTTTGCCTCTGTTTAACCCTGTTTGCCTCTGTTTAACACTGTTTGCCTCTGTTTAACACGGTTTAACCCTGTTTGCCTCTGTTTAACTCTGTTTAACTCTGTTTAACTCTGTTTGCCTCTGTTTAACTCTGTTTGCCTCTGTTTAACTCTGTTTGCCTCTGTTTAACCCTGTTTGCCTCTGTTTAACCCTGTTTGCCTCTGTTTAACCCTGTTTGCCTCTGTTTCACTCTGTTTGCCTCTGTTTCACTCTGTTTGCCTCTGTTTAAATCTGTCTGCCTCTGTTTAATTCTGTTTGCCTCTGTTTAACCCTGTTTGCCTCTGTTTAACCCTTTTTGCCTCTGTTTAACCCTGTTTGCCTCTGTTTAACCCTGTTTGCCTCTGTTTAACACTGTTTGCCTCTGTTTAACACTGTTTGCCTCTGTTTAACTCTGTTTAACTCTGTTTGCCTCTGTTTAACCCTGTTTTCCTCTGTTTAACCCTGCTTGCCTCTGTTTAATCCTGTTTGCCTCTGTATAACCCTGTTTGCCTCTGTTTAACGCTGTTTGCCTCTGTTTAACCCTGTTTGCCTCTGTTTAACACTGTTTGCCTCTGTTTAACACTGTTTAACTCTGTTTGCCTCTGTTTGCCTCTGTTTGCCTCTGTATGCCTCGGTTTGACTCGGTTTGCCTCTGTTTGCCTCTGTTTGCCTCTGTTTGCCTCTGTTTGCCTCAGTTTGCCTCTGTTTGCCTCTGTTTGCCTCTGTTTAACACTGTTTAACCCTGTTAGCCTCTGTTTAACCCTGTTTGCCTTTGTTTAACCCTTTTTGCCTCTGTTCAACACTGTTTGCCTCTGTTAACCACGGTTTAACCCTGTTTGCCTCTGTTTAACTCTGCTTAACTCTGTTTGCCTCTGTTTAACTCTGTTTAACTCTGTTTGCCTCTGCTTAACCGTGTTTGCCTCTGTTTAACACTGTTTGCCTCTGTTTAACCCTGTTTGCCTCTGTTTAACCCTGTTTGCCTCTATTTGCTTCTGTGTGCCTCTGTTTGCCTCTGTTTGCCTCTGTTTAACACTGTTTAACACTGTTTGCCTCTGTTTAACCCTGTTTGCCTCTGTTTAACCCTGTTTGTTTCTGTTTAACATGTTTGCCTCTGTTTAACCCTGTTTGCCTCTGTTTAACCCTGTTTGCCTCTGTTTAACACTGTTTGCCTCTGTTTAACACGGTTTAACCCTGTTTGCCTCTGTTTAACTCTGTTTAACTCTGTTTAACTCTGTTTAACTCTGTTTGCCTCTGTTTAACTCTGTTTGCCTCTGTTTAACTCTGTTTGCCTCTGTTTAACCCTGTTTGCCTCTGTTTAACCCTGTTTGCCTCTGTTTCACTCTGTTTGCCTCTGTTTCACTCTGTTTGCCTCTGTTTAAGTCTTCTTGCCTCTGTTTAATTCTGTTTGCCTCTGTTTAACCCTGTTTGCCTCTGTTTAACCCTGTTGGCCTCTTTTTAACCCTGTTTGCCTCTTTTTTACACTGTTTGCCTATCTTTAACACTGCTTAACCTCTGTTTAAATCTGTTTGCCTCTGTCTAACACTGTTTAACCCTGTTTGCCTCTGTTTAACCCTATTTAAACCTGTTTGCCTCTGTTTAACCCTGTTTGCCTCTGTTTAACCCTCTTTTCCTATGTTTAACAATGTTTGCCTCTGTTTAACACTGTTTGCCTCTGTTTAACACTGTTTGCCTCTGTTTAACACTGTTTGTCTCTGTTTAACACTGTTTACCTCTGTTTGCCTTTGTTTCACTCTGTTTAAATCTGTTTCACTCCTTTTGCCTCTGTTTAACTCTGTTTCACTCTGTTTGCCTCTGTTTAAGTCTGTTTGCCTCTGTTTGCCTCTGTTTGCCTCTGTTTGCCTCGGTTTGCCTCTGTTTGCCTCTGTTTGCCTCAGTTTGCCTCTGTTTGCCTCTGTTTGCCTCTGTTTAACACTGTTTTAAACCTGTTTGCCTCTGTTTAACCCTGTTTGCCTCTGTTTAAACCTGTTTGCCTCTGTTTAACACTGTTTGCCTCAGTTAACCACGGTTTAACCCTGTTTGCCTCTGTTTAATTCTGTTTGCCTCTGTTTAAGTCTGTTTTCCTCTGTTTAACTCTGTTTGCATCTGTTTAAGCCTGTTTGCCTCTGTTTAACCCTGTTTGCCTCTGTTTAACCCTGTTTGCCTCTGTTTAACACCGTTTGCCTCTGTTTAACCCTGTTTGCCTCTGTTTGCCTCTGTGTGCATCTGTCTGCCTCTGTTTGCCTCTGTTTGCCTCTGTTTAACACTGTTTAACCCTGTTTGCCTCTGTTTAACCCTATTTGCCTCTGTTTAACCCTGTTTGCCTCTGTTTAACACTGTTTGCCTCTGTTTACCACGGTTTAACCCTGTTTGCCTCTGTTTAACTCTGTTTAACTCTGTTTAACTCTGTTTGCCTCTGTTTAACTCTGTTTGCCTCTGTTTAAGCCTGTTTGCCTCTGTTTAACCCTGTTTGACTTTGTTTAACCCTGTTTGCCTCTGTTTAACCCGGTTTGCCTCTGTTTAACCCTGTTTGCCTCTGTTTCACTCTGTTTGCCTCTCTTTCACTCTGTTTGCCTCTGTTTCACTCTGTTTGCCTCTGTTTAAGTCTTCTTGCCTCTGTTTAATTCTGTTTGCCTCTGTTTAACCCTGTTTGCCTCTGTTTAACCCTGTTTGCCTCTGTTTAACCCTGTTTGCCTCTGTTTAACACTGTTTAACCGTGTTTGGCTCTGTTTAACCCTGTTTAACCCTGTTTTCCTCTGTTTAACCCTGTTGAACCCTGTTTGCCTCTGTTTAACCCTGTTTGCCTCTGTTTAACCCTGTTTGCCTATGGTTAACAATGTTTGCCTCTGTTTAACACTGTTTGCCTCTGTTTAACTCTGTTTGCCTCTGTTTAACACTGTTTGAATCTGTTAACCTCTGTTTAACTCTGTTTGCCTCTGTTTAACACTGTTTGCCTCTGTTTAACACTGTTTGACTCTGTTAACCTCTGTTTAACATTGTTTCCCTGTGTTTAACTCTGTTAGCTTCTGTTTAACACTGTTTGCCTCTGATTAACACTGTTTGCCTCTGTTCAACTCTGTTTAACACTGTTTGCATCTGTTTGCCTCTGTTTGCCTCTGTTTGCCTCTGCTTGCCTCTGCTTGCCTCTGCTCGCCTCTATTTAACACTGTTTAACCCTGTTTGACTCTGTTTAACACTGTTTAACCCTGTTTGCCTCTGTTTAACCCTGTTTGCCTCTGTTTAACACTGTTTGCCTCTGTTTAACTCTGTTTGCCTCTGTTTAACTCTGTTTGCCTCTGTCTAAATCTGTTTGCCTCTGTTTAATTCTGTTTGCCTCTGTTTAACCCTGTTTGCCTCTGTTTAACCCTTTTTGCCTCTGTTTAACCCTGTTTACGTCTGTTTAACCCTGTTTGCCTCTGTTTAACACTGTTTGCCTCTGTTTAACACTGTTTAACTCTGTTTGCCTCTGTTTAACACTGTTTGCCTCTGTTTAACTCTGTTTGCCTCTGTTTAAACCTGTTTGCCTCTGTTTAACCCTGTTTGCCTCTGTTCAATCCTGTTTGCCTCTGTATAACCCTGTTTGCCACTGTTTAACCCTGTTTGCCTCTGTTTAACCCTGTTTGCCTCTGTTTAACACTGTTTGCCTCTGTTTAACACTGTTTAACTCTGTTTGCCTCTGTTTGCCTCTGTTTGCCTCTGTATGCCACGGTTTGACTCGGTTTGCCTCTGTTTGCCTCTGTTTGCCTCTGTTTGCCTCAGTTTGCCTCTTTTTGCCACTGTTTGCCTCTGTTTAACACTGTTTAACCCTGTTAGCCTCTGTTTAACCCTGTTTGCCTTTGTTTAACACTTTTTGCCTCTGTTCAGCACTGTTTGCCTCTGTTTAACCCTGTTTGCCTCTGTTTAACCCTGTTTGCCTCTATTTGCCTCTGTGTGCCTCTGTTTGCCTCTGTTTGCCTCTGTTTAACACTGTTTAACACTGCTTGCCTCTGTTTAACCCTGTTTGCCTCTGTTTAACCCTGTTTGTTTCTGTTTAACCCTGTTTGCCTCTGTTTAACCCTGTTTGCCTCTGTTTAACCCTGTTTGCCTCTGTTTAACACTGTTTGCCTCTGTTTAACACGGTTTAAACCTGTTTGCCTCTGTTTAACTCTGTTTAACTCTGTTTAACTCTGTTTGCCTCTGTTTAACTCTGTTTGCTTCTGTTTAACTCTGTTTGCCTCTGTTTAACCCTGTTTGCCTCTGTTTAACCCTGTTTGCCTCCGTTTAACCCTGTTTGCCTCTGTTTCACTCTGTTTGCCTCTGTTTCACTCTGTTTGCCTCTGTTTAAATCTGTTTGCCTCTGTTTAAATCTGTTTGCCTCTGTTTAATTCTGTTTGCCTCTGTTAACCCTGTTTGCCTCTGTTTAACCCTTTTTGCCTCTGTTTAACCCTGTTTGCCTCTGTTTAACCCTGTTTGCCTCTGTTTAACACTGTTTGCCTCTGTTTAACACTGTTTGCCTCTGTTTAACACTGTTTAAATCTGTTTGCCTCTGTTTAACACTGTTTGCCTCTGTTTAACTCTGTTTGCCTCTGTTTAACCCTGTTTGGCTCTGTTTAACCCTGTTTGCCTCTGTTCAATCCTGTTTGCCTCTGTATAACCCTGTTTGCCTCTGTTTAACCCTGTTTGCCTCTGTTCAGCACTGTTTGCCTCTGTTAACCACGGTTTAACCCTGTTTGCCTCTGTTTAGCTCTGCTTAACTCTGTTTGCCTCTGATTAACTCTGTTTAACTCTGTTTGCCTCTGTTTAACCCTGTTTGCCTCTGTTTAAACCTGTTTGCCTCTGTTTAACACATTTTGCCTCTCTTTAACACTGCTTAACCTCTGTTTAAATCTGTTTGCCTCTGTCTAAAACTTTTTAACCCTGCTGGCTTCTGTTTAACCCTGTTTAACCCTGTTTGCCTCTGTTTAACCCTGTTTAACCCTGTTTGCCTCTGTTTAACCCTGTTTGCCTCTGTTTAGCCCTGTTTGCATATGGTTAACAATGTTTGCCTCTGTTTAACACTGTTTGACTCTGTTTAACTCTGTTTGCCTCTGTTTAACACTGTTTGACTCTGTTAACCTCTGTTTAACTCTGCTTGCCTCTGTTTAACACTGTTTGCCTCTGTTTAACACTGTTTGACTCTGTTAACCTCTGTTTAACATTGTTTCCCTGTGTTTAACTCTGTTTGCCTCTGTTTAACACTATTTGCCTCTGATTAACACTGTTTGCCTCTGTTCAACTCTATTTAACACTGTTTGCCTCTGTTTGCCTCTGTTTGCCTCTGTTTGCCTCTGCTTGCCTCTGCTTGCCTCTGCTTGCCTCTATTTAACACTGTTTAACCCTGTTTGCCTCTGTTTAACACTGTTTAACCCTGTTTGCCTCTGTTTAACCCTGTTTGCCTCTGTTTAACACTGTTTGCCTCTGTTTAACTCTGTTTGCCTCTGTTTAACTCTGTTTGCCTCTGTTTAAATCTGTCTGCCTCTGTTTAATTCTGTTTGCCTCTGTTTAACCCTGTTTGCCTCTGTTTAACACTGTTGCCTCTGTTTAACACTGTTTGCCTCTGTTTAACAATGTTTGCCTCTGTTTAACACTGTTTAACTCTGTTTGCCTCTGTCTAACACTGTTTGCCTCTGTTTAACTCTGTTTGCCTCTGTTTAACCCTGTTTGCCTCTGTTTAACCCTGTTTGCCTCTGTTTAATCCTGTTTGCCTCTGTATAACCCTGTTTGCCTCTGTTTAACGCTGTTTGCCTCTGTTTAACCTTGTTTGCCTCTGTTTGCCACTGTATGCCTCGGTTTCACTCGGTTTGCCTCTGTTTGCCTCCGTTTGCCTCTGTTTGCCTCTGTTTGCCTCAGTTTGCCTCTGTTTGCCTCTGTTTGCCTCTGTTTAACACTGTTTAACCCTGTTAGCCTCTGTTTAACCCTGTTTGCCTTTGTTTAACCCTTTTTGCCTCTGTTCAACACTGTTTGCCTCTGTTAACCACGGTTTAACCCTGTTTGCCTCTGTTTAACTCTGTTTAACTCTGTTTGCCTCTGTTTAACTCTGTTTAACTCTGTTTGCCTCTGTTTAACCCTGTTTGCCTCTGTTTAACACTGTTTGCCTCTGTTTAACCCTGTTTGCCTCTGTTTAACCCTGTTTGCCTCTATTTGCCTCTGTGTGCCTCTGTTTGCCTCTGTTTGCCTCTGTTTAACACTGTTTAACACTGCTTGCCTCTGTTTAACCCTGTTTGCCTCTGTTTAACCCTGTTTGTTTCTGTTTAACCCTGTTTGCCTCTGTTTAACCCTGTTTGCCTCTGTTAACCCTGTTTGCCTCTGTTTAACACTGTTTGCCTCTGTTTAACACGGTTTAAACCTGTTTGCCTCTGTTTAACTCTGTTTAACTCTGTTTAACTCTGTTTGCCTCTGTTTAACTCTGTTTGCCTCTGTTTAACTCTGTTTGCCTCTGTTTAACCCTGTTTGCCTCTGTTTAAACCTGTTTGCCTCTGTTTAACCCTGTTTGCCTCTGTTTCACTCTGTTTGCCTCTGTTTCACTCTGTTTGCCTCTGTTTAAATCTGTCTGCCTCTGTTTAATTCTGTTTGCCTCTGTTTAACCCTGTTTGCCTCTGTTTAACCCTTTTTGCCTCTGTTTAACCCTGTTTGCCTCTGTTTAACCCTGTTTGCCTCTGTCTAACACTGTTTGCCTCTGTTTAACACTGTTTGCCTCTGTTTAACACTGTTTATCTCTGTTTGCCTCTGTTTAACACTGTTTGCCTCTGTTTAACTCTGTTTGCCTCTGTTTAACCCTGTTTGCCTCTGTTTAACCCTGTTTGCCTCTGTTTTATCCTGTTTGCCTCTGTATAAACCTGTTGCCTCTGTTTAACGCTGTTTGCCTCTGTTTAACCCTGTTTGCCTCTGTTTAACACTGTTTGCCTCTGTTTAACACTGTTTAACTCTGTTTGCCTCTGTTTGCCTCTGTTTGCCTCTGTATGCCTCGGTTTGACTCGGTTTGCCTCTGTTTGACTCCGATTGCCTCTGTTTGCCTCTGTTTGCCTCAGTTTGCCTCTGTTTGCCTCTGTTAGCCTCTGCTTAACACTGTTTAACCCTGTTAGCCTCTGTTTAACCCTTTTTGCCTTTGTTTAACCCTTTTTGCCTCTGTTCAACACTGTTTGCCTCTGTTAACCACGGTTTAACCCTGTTTGCCTCTGTTTGACTCTGCTTAACTCTGTTTGCCTCTGTTTAACTCTGTTTAACTCTGTTTGCCTCTGCTTAACCCTGTTTGCCTCTGTTTAACACTGTTTGCCCTGTTTAACCCTGTTTGCCTCTGTTTAAACCCTGTTTGCCTCTATTTGCCTCTGTGTGCCTCTGTTTGCCTCTGTTTGCATCTGTTTAACACTGTATAACACTGTTTGCCTCTGTTTAACCCTGTTTGCCTCTGTTTAACCCTGTTTGTTTCTGTTTAACCCTGTTTGCCTCTGTTTAACCCTGTTTGCCTCTGTTTAACCCTGTTTGCCTCTGTTTAACACTGTTTGCCTCTGTTAACCACGGTTTAACCCTGTTTGCCTCTGTTTAGCTCTGCTTAACTCTGTTTGCCTCTGTTTAACTCTGTTTAACTCTGTTTGCCTCTGTTTAACCCTGTTTGCCTCTGTTTAACGCTGTTTGCCTCTGTTTAACCTTGTTTGCCTCTGTTTGCCACTGTATGCCTCGGTTTGACTCGGTTTGCCTCTGTTTGCCTCCGTTTGCCTCTGTTTGCCTCTGTTTGCCTCAGTTTGCCTCTGTTTGCCTCTGTTTGCCTCTGTTTAACACTGTTTAAACCCTGTTAGCCTCTGTTTAACCCTGTTTGCCTTTGTTTAACCCTTTTTGCCTCTGTTCACACTGTTTGCCTCTGTTAACCACGGTTTAACCCTGTTTGCCTCTGTTTAACTCTGTTTAACTCTGTTTGCCTCTGTTTAACTCTGTTTAACTCTGTTTGCCTCTGTTTAACCCTGTTTGCCTCTGTTTAACACTGTTTGCCTCTGTTTAACCCTGTTTGCCTCTGTTTAACCCTGTTTGCCTCTATTTGCCTCTGTGTGCCTCTGTTTGCCTCTGTTTTGCCTCTGTTTAACACTGTTTAACACTGCTTGCCTCTGTTTAACCCTGTTTGCCTCTGTTTAACCCTGTTTGTTTCTGTTTAACCCTGTTTGCCTCTGTTTAACCCTGTTTGCCTCTGTTTAACCCTGTTTGCCTCTGTTTAACACTGTTTGCCTCTGTTTATACACGGTTTAAACCTGTTTGCCTTCTGTTTAACTCTGTTTAACTCTGTTTAACTCTGTTTGCCTCTGTTTAACTCTGTTTGCCTCTGTTTAACTCTGTTTGACTCTGTTTAACCCTGTTTGCCTCTGTTTAAACCTGTTTGCCTCTGTTTAACCCTGTTTGCCTCTGTTTCACTCTGTTTGCCTCTGTTTCACTCTGTTTGCCTCTGTTTAAATCTGTCTGCCTCTGTTTAATTCTGTTTGCCTCTGTTTAACCCTGTTTGCCTCTGTTTAACCCTTTTTGCCTCTGTTTAACCCTGTTTGCCTCTGTTTACCCTGTTTGCCTCTGTTTAACACTGTTTTGCCTCTGTTTAACACTGTTTGCCTCTGTTTAACACTGTTTATCTCTGTTTGCCTCTGTTTAACACTGTTTGCCTCTGTTTAACTCTGTTTGCCTCTGTTTAACCCTGTTTGCCTCTGTTTAACCCTGTTTGCCTCTGTTTTATCCTGTTTGCCTCTGTATAAACCTGTTTGCCTCTGTTTAACGCTGTTTGCCTCTGTTTAAACCCTGTTTGCCTCTGTTTAACACTGTTTGCCTCTGTTTAACACTGTTTAACTCTGTTTGCCTCTGTTTGCCTCTGTTTGCCTCTGTATGCCTCGGTTTGACTCGGTTTGCCTCTGTTTGACTCCGATTGCCTCTGTTTGCCTCTGTTTGCCTCAGTTTGCCTCTGTTTGCCTCTGTTAGCCTCTGCTTAACACTGTTTAACCCTGTTAGCCTCTGTTTAACCCTTTTTGCCTTTGTTTAACCCTTTTTGCCTCTGTTCAACACTGTTTGCCTCTGTTAACCACGGTTTAACCCTGTTTGCCTCTGTTTGACTCTGCTTAACTCTGTTTGCCTCTGTTTAACTCTGTTTAACTCTGTTTGCCTCTGCTTAACCCTGTTTGCCTCTGTTTAACACTGTTTGCCTCTGTTTAACCCTGTTTGCCTCTGTTTAAACCCTGTTTGCCTCTATTTGCCTCTATGTGCCTCTGTTTGCCTCTGTTTGCCTCTGTTTAACACTGTATAACACTGTTTGCCTCTGTTTAACCCTGTTTGCCTCTGTTTAACCCTGTTTGTTTCTGTTTAACCCTGTTTGCCTCTGTTTAACCCTGTTTGCCTCTGTTTAACCCTGTTTGCCTCTGTTTAACACTGTTTGCCTCTGTAACCACGGTTTAACCCTGTTTGCCTCTGTTTAGCTCTGCTTAACTCTGTTTGCCTCTGTTTAACTCTGTTTAACTCTGTTTGCCTCTGTTTAACCCTGTTTGCCTCTGTTTAAACCTGTTTGCCTCTGTTTAACACATTTTGCCTCTCTTTAACACTGCTTAACCTCTGTTTAAATCTGTTTGCCTCTGTCTAAAACTGTTTAACCCTGCTGGCTTCTGTTTAACCCTGTTTAACCCTGTTTGCCTCTGTTTAACCCTGTTTAACCCTGTTTGCCTCTGTTTAACCCTGTTTGCCTCTGTTTAGCCCTGTTTTGCCTATGGTTAACAATGTTTGCCTCTGTTTAACACTGTTTGCCTCTGTTTAACTCTGTTTGCCTCTGTTTAACACTGTTTGACTCTGTTAACCTCTGTTTAACTCTGCTTGCCTCTGTTTAACACTGTTTGCCTCTGTTTAACACTGTTTGCCTCTGATAACACTGTTTGCCTCTGTTCAACTCTGTTTAACACTGTTTGCCTCTGTTTGCCTCTGTTTGCCTCTGTTTGCCTCTGCTTGCCTCTATTTTACACTGTTTAACCCTGTTTGCCTCTGTTTAACACTGTTTAACCCTGTTTGCCCTCTGTTTAACCCTGTTTTGCCTCTGTTTTAACACTGTTTGCCTCTGTTTAACTCTGTTTGCCTCTGTTTAACTCTGTTTGCCTCTGTTTAAATCTGTCTGCCTCTGTTTAATTCTGTTTGCCTCTGTTTAACCCTGTTTGCCTCTGTTTAACAGTGTTTGCCTCTGTTTAACACTGTTTGCCTCTGTTTAACACTGTTTGCCTCTGTTTAACACTGTTTAACTCTGTTTGCCTCTGTTTAACCCTGTTTGCCTCTGTTTAACCCTGTTTGTTTCTGTTTAACCCTGTTTGCCTCTGTTTAACCCTGTTTGCCTCTGTTTAACCCTGTTTGCCTCTGTTTAACACTGTTTGCCTCTGTTTAACACGGTTTAAACCTGTTTGCCTCTGTTTAACTCTGTTTAACTCTGTTTAACTCTGTTTAACTCTGTTTGCCTCTGTTTAACTCTGTTTGCCTCTGTTTAACTCTGTTTGCCTCTGTTTAACCCTGTTTTGCCTCTGTTTAAACCTGTTTGCCTCTGTTTAACCCTGTTTGCCTCTGTTTCACTCTGTTTGCCTCTGTTTCACTCTGTTTGCCTCTGTTTAAATCTGTCTGCCTCTGTTTAATTCTGTTTGCCTCTGTTTAACCCTGTTTGCCTCTGTTTAAACCCTTTTTGCCTCTGTTTAACCCTGTTTGGCTCTGTTTAACCCTGTTTGCCTCTGTTTAACACTGTTTGCCTCTGTTTAACACTGTTTGCCTCTGTTTAACACTGTTTAACTCTGTTTGCCTCTGTTTAAACACTGTTTGCCTCTGTTTAACTCTGTTTGCCTCTGTTTAACCCTGTTTGCCTCTGTTTAACCCTGTTTTGCCTCTGTTTTATCCTGTTTGCCTCTGTATAAACCTGTTTGCCTCTGTTTAACGCTGTTTGCCTCTGTTTAACCCTGTTTGCCTCTGTTTAACACTGTTTGCCTCTGTTTTAACACTGTTTAACTCTGTTTGCCTCTGTTTGCCTCTGTTTGCCTCTGTATGCCTCGGTTTGACTCGGTTTGCCTCTGTTTGACTCCGATTGCCTCTGTTTGCCTCTGTTTGCCTCAGTTTGCCTCTGTTTGCCTCTGTTAGCCTCTGCTTAACACTGTTTAACCCTGTTAGCCTCTGTTTAACCCTTTTTGCCTTTGTTTAAACCCTTTTTGCCTCTGTTCAACACTGTTTGCCTCTGTTAACCACGGTTTAACCCTGTTTGCCTCTGTTTGACTCTGCTTAACTCTGTTTGCCTCTGTTTAACTCTGTTTAACTCTGTTTGCCTCTGCTTAACCCTGTTTGCCTCTGTTTAACACTGTTTGCCTCTGTTTAACCCTGTTTGCCTCTGTTTAACCCTGTTTGCCTCTATTTGCCTCTGTGTGCCTCTGTTTGCCTCTGTTTAACACTGTATAACACTGTTTGCCTCTGTTTAACCCTGTTTGCCTCTGTTTAACCCTGTTTGTTTCTGTTTAACCCTGTTTGCCTCTGTTTAACCCTGTTTGCCTCTGTTATAACCCTGTTTGCCTCTGTTTAACACTGTTTGCCTCTGTTTAACACGGTTTAAACCCCTGTTTGCTTCTGTTTAACTCTGTTTAACTCTGTTTAACTCTGTTTAACTCTGTTTGCCTCTGTTTAACTCTGTTTGCCTCTGTTTAACTCTGTTTGCCTCTGTTTAACCCTGTTTGCCTCTGTTTAACCCTGTTTGCCTCTGTTTAACCTTGTTTGCCTCTATTTCACTCTGTTTGCCTCTGTTTAACCCAGTTTGCCTATGGTTAACAATGTTTGCCTCTGTTTAACACTGTTTGCCTCTGTTTAACTCTGTTTGCCTCTGTTTAAACACTGTTTGAATCTGTTAACCTCTGTGTAACTCTGTTTGCCTCTGTTTAACACTGTTTGCCTCTGTTTAACACTGTTTGACTCTGTTAACCTCTGTTTAACATTGTTTCCCTGTGTTTCACTCTGTTTGTCTCTGTTTAACACTGTTTGCCTCTGATTAACACTGTTTGCCTCTGTTCAACTCTGTTTAACACTGTTTGCATCTGTTTGCCTCTGTTTACCTCTGCTTGCCTCTGCTTGCCTCTGCTTGCCTCTGCTTGCCTCTATTTAACACTGTTTAACCCTGTTTGCCTCTGTTTAACACTGTTTGCCTCTGTTTAACTCTGTTTGCCTCTGTATAACTCTGTTTGCCTCTGTTTAAATCTGTTTGCCTCTGTTTAATTCTGTTTGCCTCTGTTTAACCCTGTTTGCCTCTGTTTAACCCTTTTTGCCTCTGTTTAACCCTGTTTGCCTCTGTTTAACCCTGTTTGCCTCTGTTTAACCCTGTTTGCCTCTGTTTAACACTGTTTGCCTCTGTTTAACACTGTCTGCCTCTGTTTAACACTGTTTAACTCTGTTTGCCTCCGTTTAACACTGTTTGCCTCTGTTTAACTCTGTTTGCCTCTGTTTAACCCTGTTTGCCTCTGTTTAACCCTGTTTGCGTCTGTTCAATCCTGTTTGCCTCTGTATAACCCTGTTTGCCTCTGTTTAACCCTGTTTGCCTCTGTTCAGCACTGTTTGCCTCTGTTAACCACGGTTTAACCCTGTTTGCCTCTGTTTAGCTCTGCTTAACTCTGTTTGGCCTCTGTTTAACTCTGTTTAACTCTGTTTGCCTCTGTTTAACCCTGTTTGCCTCTGTTTAAACCTGTTTGCCTCTGTTTAACACATTTTGCCTCTCTTTAACACTGCTTAACCTCTGTTTAAATCTGTTTGCCTCTGTCTAAAACTGTTTAACCCTGCTGGCTTCTGTTTAACCCTGTTTAAACCCTGTTTGCCTCTGTTTAACCCTGTTTAACCCTGTTTGCCTCTGTTTAACCCTGTTTGCCTCTGTTTAGCCCTGTTTGCCTATGGTTAACAATGTTTGCCTCTGTTTAACACTGTTTGCCTCTGTTTAACTCTGTTTGCCTCTGTTTAACACTGTTTGACTCTGTTAACCACTGTTTAACTCTGCTTGCCTCTGTTTAACACTGTTTGCCTCTGTTTAACACTGTTTGACTCTGTTAACCTCTGTTTAACATTGTTTCCCTGTGTTTAACTCTGTTTGCCTCTGTTTAACACTATTTGCCTCTGATTAACACTGTTTGCCTCTGTTCAACTCTATTTAACACTGTTTGCCTCTGTTTGCCTCTGTTTGCCTCTGTTTGCCTCTGCTTGCCTCTGCTTGCCTCTGCTTGCCTCTATTTAACACTGTTTAACCCTGTTTGCCTCTGTTTAACACTGTTTAACCCTGTTTGCCTCTGTTTAACCCTGTTTGCCTCTGTTTAACACTGTTTGCCTCTGTTTAACTCTGTTTGCCTCTGTTTAACTCTGTTTGCCTCTGTTTAAATCTGTCTGCCTCTGTTTAATTCTGTTTGCCTCTGTTTAAACCCTGTTTGCCTCTGTTTAACACTGTTTGCCTCTGTTTAACACTGTTTGCCTCTGTTTAACAATGTTCGCCTCTGTTTAACACTGATTAACTCTGTTTGCCTCTGTCTAACACTGTTTGCCCTCTGTTTAACTCTGTTTGCCTCTGTTTAACCCTGTTTGCCTCTGTTTAACCTGTTTGCCTCTGTTTAATCCTGTTTGCCTCTGTATAAACCCTGTTTGCCTCTGTTTAACGCTGTTTGCCTCTGTTTAACCTTGTTTGCCTCTGTTTGCCACTGTATGCCTCGGTTTGACTCGGTTTGCCTCTGTTTGCCTCCGTTTGCCTCTGTTTGCCTCTGTTTGCCTCAGTTTGCCTCTGTTTGCCTCTGTTTGCCTCTGTTTAACACTGTTTAACCCTGTTAGCCTCTGTTTAACCCTGTGTGCCTTTGTTTAACCCTTTTTGCCTCTGTTCAACACTGTTTGCCTCTGTTAACCACGGTTTAACCCTGTTTGCCTCTGTTTAACTCTGCTTAACTCTGTTTGCCTCTGTTTAACTCTGTTTAACTCTGTTTGCCTCTGTTTAACCCTGTTTGCCTCTGTTTAACACTGTTTGCCTCTGTTTAACCCTGTTTGCCTCTGTTTAACCCTGTTTGCCTCTATTTGCCTCTCTGTGCCTCTGTTTGCCTCTGTTTGCCTCTGTTTAACACTGTTTAACACTGCTTGCCTCTGTTTAACCCTGTTTGCCTCTGTTTAACCCTGTTTGTTTCTGTTTAACCCTGTTTGCCTCTGTTTAACCCTGTTTGCCTCTGTTTAACCCTGTTTGCCTCTGTTTAACACTGTTTGCCTCTGTTTAACACTGTTTTAACCCTTTTTGCCTCTGTTCAACACTGTTTGCCTCTGTTAACCACGGTTTAACCCTGTTTGCCTCTGTTTAACTCTGCTTAACTCTGTTTGCCTCTGTTTAACTCTGTTTAACTCTGTTTGCCTCTGTTTAACCCTGTTTGCCTCTGTTTAACACTGTTTGCCTCTGTTTAACCCTGTTTGCCTCTATTTGCCTCTGTGTGCCTCTGTTTGCCTCTGTTTGCCTCTGTTTAACACTGTTTAACACTGCTTGCCTCTGTTTAACCCTGTTTGCCTCTGTTTAACCCTGTTTGTTTCTGTTTAACCCTGTTTTGCCTCTGTTTAACCCTGTTTGCCTCTGTTTAACCCTGTTTGCCTCTGTTTAACACTGTTTAACCGTGTTTGGCTCTGTTTAACCCTGTTTAACCCTGTTTTCCTCTGTTTAACCCTGTTTAAAACCCTGTTTGCCTCTGTTTAACCCTGTTTGCCTCTGTTTAACCCTGTTTGCCTATGGTTAACAATGTTTGCCTCTGTTTAACACTGTTTGCCTCTGTTTAACTCTGTTTGCCTCTGTTTAACACTGTTTGAATCTGTTAACCTCTGTTTAACTCTGTTTGCCTCTGTTTAACACTGTTTGCCTCTGTTTAACACTGTTTGACTCTGTTAACCTCTGTTTAACATTGTTTCCCTGTGTTTAACTCTGTTTGCTTCTGTTTAACACTGTTTGCCTCTGATTAACACTGTTTGCCTCTGTTCAACTCTGTTTAACACTGTTTGCATCTGTTTGCCTCTGTTTGCCTCTGTTTGCCTCTGCTTGCCTCTGCTTGCCTCTGCTCGCCTCTATTTAACACTGTTTAACCCTGTTTGACTCTGTTTAACACTGTTTTACCCTGTTTGCCTCTGTTTAACCCTGTTTGCCTCTGTTTAACACTGTTTGCCTCTGTTTAACTCTGTTTGCCTCTGTTTAACTCTGTTTGCCTCTGTCTAAATCTGTTTGCCTCTGTTTAATTCTGTTTGCCTCTGTTTAACCCTGTTTGCCTCTGTTTAACCCTTTTTGCCTCTGTTTAACCCTGTTTACGTCTGTTTAACCCTGCTTGCCTCTGTTTAACACTGTTTGCCTCTGTTTAACACTGTTTAACTCTGTTTGCCTCTGTTTAACACTGTTTGCCTCTGTTTAACTCTGTTTGCCTCTGTTTAAACCCTGTTTGCCTCTGTTTAACCCTGTTTGCCTCTGTTCAATCCTGTTTGCCTCTGTATAACCCTGTTTGCCTCTGTTTCACCCTGTTTGCCTCTGTTTAACCCTGTTTGCCTCTGTTTAACACTGTTTGCCTCTGTTTAACACTGTTTAACTCTGTTTGCCTCTGTTTGCCTCTGTTTGCCTCTGTATGCCTCGGTTTGACTCGGTTTGCCTCTGTTTGCCTCTGTTTGCCTCTGTTTGCCTCTGTTTGCCTCAGTTTGCCTCTTTTTGCCTCTGTTTGCCTCTGTTTAACACTGTTTAACCCTGTTAGCCTCTGTTTAACTCTGTTTGCCTTTGTTTAACACTTTTTGCCTCTGTTCAGCACTGTTTGCCTCTGTTTAACCCTGTTTGCCTCTGTTTAACCCTGTTTGCCTCTATTTGCCTCTGTGTGCCTCTGTTTGCATCTGTTTGCCTCTGTTTAACACTGATTAACACTGCTTGCCTCTGTTTAACCCTGTTTGCCTCTGTTTAACCCTGTTTGTTTCTGTTTAACCCTGTTTGCCTCTGTTTAACCCTGTTTGCCTCTGTTTAACCCTGTTTGCCTCTGTTTAACACTGTTTGCCTCTGTTTCACTCTGTTTGCCTCTGTTTCACTCTGTTTGCCTCTGTTTAACCCTGTTTGCCTCTGTTTAACCCTGTTTGCCTCTGTTTCACTCTGTTTGCCTCTGTTTCACTCTGTTTGCCTCTGTTTAAATCTGTTTGCCTCTGTTTAAATCTGTTTGCCTCTGTTTAATTCTGTTTGCCTCTGTTTAACCCTGTTTGCCTCTGTTTAGCCCTGTTTGCATATGGTTAACAATGTTTGCCTCTGTTTAACACTGTTTGACTCTGTTTAACTCTGTTTGCCTCTGTTTAACACTGTTTGACTCTGTTAACCTCTGTTTAACTCTGCTTGCCTCTGTTTAACACTGTTTGCCTCTGTTTAACACTGTTTGACTCTGTTAACCTCTGTTTAACATTGTTTCCCTGTGTTTAACTCTGTTTGCCTCTGTTTAACACTATTTGCCTCTGATTAACACTGTTTGCCTCTGTTCAACTCTATTTAACACTGTTTGCCTCTGTTTTGCCTCTGTTTGCCTCTGTTTGCCTCTGCTTGCCTCTGCTTGCCTCTGCTTGCCTCTATTTAACACTGTTTAACCCTGTTTGCCTCTGTTTAACACTGTTTAACCCTGTTTGCCTCTGTTTAACCCTGTTTGCCTCTGTTTAACACTGTTTGCCTCTGTTTAACTCTGTTTGCCTCTGTTTAACTCTGTTTGCCTCTGTTTAAATCTGTCTGCCTCTGTTTAATTCTGTTTGCCTCTGTTTAACCCTGTTTGCCTCTGTTTAACACTGTTTGCCTCTGTTTAACACTGTTTGCCTCTGTTTAACAATGTTCGCCTCTGTTTAACACTGATTAACTCTGTTTGCCTCTGTCTAACACTGTTTGCCTCTGTTTAACTCTGTTTGCCTCTGTTTAACCCTGTTTGCCTCTGTTTAACCCTGTTTGCCTCTGTTTAATCCTGTTTGCCTCTGTATAACCCTGTTTGCCTCTGTTTAACGCTGTTTGCCTCTGTTTAACCTTGTTTGCCTCTGTTTGCCACTGTATGCCTCGGTTTGACTCGGTTTGCCTCTGTTTGCCTCCGTTTGCCTCTGTTTGCCTCTGTTTGCCTCAGTTTGCCTCTGTTTGCCTCTGTTTGCCTCTGTTTAACACTGTTTAACCCTGTTAGCCTCTGTTTAACCCTGTGTGCCTTTGTTTAACCCTTTTTGCCTCTGTTCAACACTGTTTGCCTCTGTTAACCACGGTTTAAACCCTGTTTGCCTCTGTTTAACTCTGCTTAACTCTGTTTGCCTCTGTTTAACTCTGTTTAACTCTGTTGCCTCTGTTTAACCCTGTTTGCCTCTGTTTAACACTGTTTGCCTCTGTTTAACCCTGTTTGCCTCTGTTTAACCCTGTTTGCCTCTATTTGCCTCTCTGTGCCTCTGTTTGCCTCTGTTTGCCTCTGTTTAACACTGTTTAACACTGCTTGCCTCTGTTTAACCCTGTTTGCCTCTGTTTAACCCTGTTTGTTTCTGTTTAACCCTGTTTGCCTCTGTTTAACCCTGTTTGCCTCTGTTTAACCCTGTTTGCCTCTGTTTAACACTGTTTGCCTCTGTTTAACACTGTTTAACCCTTTTTGCCTCTGTTCAACACTGTTTGCCTCTGTTAACCACGGTTTAACCCTGTTTGCCTCTGTTTAACTCTGCTTAACTCTGTTTGCCTCTGTTTAACTCTGTTTAACTCTGTTTGCCTCTGTTTAACCCTGTTTGCCTCTGTTTAACACTGTTTGCCTCTGTTTAACCCTGTTTGCCTCTATTTGCCTCTGTGTGCCTCTGTTTGCCTCTGTTTGCCTCTGTTTAACACTGTTTAACACTGCTTGCCTCTGTTTAACCCTGTTTGCCTCTGTTTAACCCTGTTTGTTTCTGTTTAACCCTGTTTGCCTCTGTTTAACCCTGTTTGCCTCTGTTTAACCCTGTTTGCCTCTGTTTAACACTGTTTAACCGTGTTTGGCTCTGTTTAACCCTGTTTAACCCTGTTTTCCTCTGTTTTAAACCCTGTTTAACCCTGTTTGCCTCTGTTTAACCCTGTTTGCCTCTGTTTAACCCTGTTTTGCCTATGGTTAACAATGTTTGCCTCTGTTTAACACTGTTTGCCTCTGTTTAACTCTGTTTGCCTCTGTTTAACACTGTTTGAATCTGTTAACCTCTGTTTAACTCTGTTTGCCTCTGTTTAACACTGTTTGCCTCTGTTTAACACTGTTTGACTCTGTTAACCTCTGTTTAACATTGTTTCCCTGTGTTTAACTCTGTTTGCTTCTGTTTAACACTGTTTGCCTCTGATTAACACTGTTTGCCTCTGTTCAACTCTGTTTAACACTGTTTGCATCTGTTTGCCTCTGTTTGCCTCTGTTTGCCTCTGCTTGCCTCTGCTTGCCTCTGCTCGCCTCTATTTAACACTGTTTAACCCTGTTTGACTCTGTTTAACATTGTTTTACCCTGTTTGCCTCTGTTTAACACTGTTTGCCTCTGTTTCACTCTGTTTGCCTCTGTTTCACTCTGTTTGCCTCTGTTTAACCCTGTTTGCCTCTGTTTAACCCTGTTTGCCTCTGTTTCACTCTGTTTGCCTCTTTTTCACTCTGTTTGCCTCTGTTTAAATCTGTTTGCCTTAATCTGTTTGCCTTTAATTCTGTTTGCCTCTGTTTAACCCTGTTTGCCTCTGTTTAGCCCTGTTTGCATATGGTTTAACAATGTTTGCCTCTGTTTAACACTGTTTGACTCTGTTTAACTCTGTTTGCCTCTGTTTAACACTGTTTGACTCTGTTAACCTCTGTTTAAACTCTGCTTGCCTCTGTTTAACACTGTTTGCCTCTGTTTAACACTGTTTGACTCTGTTAACCTCTGTTTAACATTGTTTCCCTGTGTTTAACTCTGTTTGCCTCTGTTTAACACTATTTGCCTCTGATTAACACTGTTTGCCTCTGTTCAACTCTATTTAACACTGTTTGCCTCTGTTTGCCTCTGTTTGCCTCTGTTTGCCTCTGCTTGCCTCTGCTTGCCTCTGCTTGCCTCTATTTAACACTGTTTAACCCTGTTTGCCTCTGTTTAACACTGTTTAACCCTGTTTGCCTCTGTTTAACCCTGTTTGCCTCTGTTTAACACTGTTTGCCTCTGTTTAACTCTGTTTGCCTCTGTTTAACTCTGTTTGCCTCTGTTTAAATCTGTCTGCCTCTGTTTAATTCTGTTTGCCTCTGTTTAACCCTGTTTGCCTCTGTTTAACACTGTTTGCCTCTGTTTAACACTGTTTGCCTCTGTTT
>JANJGN010004212.1:0-35400 GCA_026770705.1 Isurus oxyrinchus
CCCCTTCTGTCAGTGAGACTCGGTAACACTCCGAGTCGCAAGGTTCTGGGTTCCAGTCCCACTCCAGCGCCTGAGCACAAACACCAAAGCTGATGCCCCCCCTCCCGGTGCAGTACCGGGGGGAGTGCTGCACTGTCAGAGGTGCCACTTCTCAGGTGAGATGTTAAACTGAGACTGTATCGGCCTGCAGGGGGCGCACAGGCTTGAACTTGATTGGCCGTCTGCTGGGCATGAGAGGAATGATATAAATGCAAGTCTTCCTCTTTCCTGAGTTTCGATCCCGCACATTCCCTGTGTGAGCGACATTTCTTTTCTGTCTATCCCAGGCTTTGAGCTGGATTCCACAGTTCTCCAGGCACTTTGGTTACGCCACAGAAGCAGCACTGACACAATCTGCTTCAGTCACTTCATCACCTGTCTGCTCAAGCTGCAAAAGCTCTTTGGTGAGTAAACACTTTATTCCGTTTATCTTTGTCCGTCTCCCATTTTCCTTCAGCAATTCACCTCAGATCCAGGGTCCAGCTGTGGGTCAGTGAGCCTCAATCTCCATCCCTCCAGTGCCAGTGGGCCTCAATCTCCATCCCTCCAGTGCCAGTGGACCTCAGTCTGCATCCCTCCAGTGCCAGTGGGCCTCAATCTGCATCCCTCCAGTGCCAGTGGACCTCAATCTGCATCCCTCCAGTGCCAGTGGGCCTCAATCTGCATCCCTCCAGTGCCAGTGGGCCTCAATCTGCATCCCTCCAGTGCCAGTGGGCCTCAATCTCCATCCCTCCAGTGCCAGTGGGCCTCAATCTGCATCCCTCCAGTGCCAGTGGGCCTCAATCTCCATCCCTCCAATGCCAGTGGGCTTCAATCTCCATCCCTCCAGTGCCAGTGGGCCTCAATCTCCATCCCTCCAATGCCAGTGGGCCTCAATCTCCATCCCTCCAGTGCCAGTGGGCCTCAATCTCCATCCCTCCAGTGCCAGTGGGCCTCAATCTGCATCCCTCCAATGCCAGTGGGCCTCAATCTCCATCCCTCCAGTGCCAGTGGGCCTCAATCTCCATCCCTCCAATGCCAGTGGGCCTCAATCTCCATCCCTCCAATGCCAGTGGGCTTCAATCTCCATCCCTCCAATGCCAGTGGGCTTCAATCTCCATCCCTCCAGTGCCAGTGGGCCTCAATCTCCATCCCTCCAATGCCAGTGGGCCGCAATCTCCATCCCTCCAGTGCCAGTAGGCCTCAATCTCCATCCCTCCAGTGCCAGTGGGCCTCAATCTCCATCCCTCCAATGCCAGTGGGCCTCAATCTCCATCCCTCCAATGCCAGTGGGCCTCAATCTCCACCCCCTCCAGTGCCAGTGGGCCTCAATCTCCATCCCTCCAATGCCAGTGGGCCTCAATCTCCATCCCTCCGATGCCAGTGGGCTTCAATCTCCATCCCTCCAGTGCCAGTGGGCTTCAATCTCCATCCCTCCAGTGCCAGTGGGCTTCAATCTCCATCCCTCCAGTGCCAGTGGGCCTCAATCTCCATCCCTCCAATGCCAGTGGGCTTCAATCTCCATCCCTCCAGTGCCAGTGGGCTTCAATCTCCATCCCTCCAGTGCCAGTGGGCCTCAATCTCCATCCCTCCAGTGCCAGTAGGCCTCAATCTCCATCCCTCCAGTGCCAGTGGGCCTCAATCTCCATCCCTCCAGTGCCAGTGGGCCTCAATCTCCACCCCTCCAGTGCCAGTGGGCCTCAATCTCCACCCCTCCAATGCCAGTGGGCCTCAATCTCCATCCCTCCAATGCCAGTGGGCCTCAATCTCCATCCCTCCAGTGCCAGTGGGCCTCAATCTCCATCCCTCCAGTGCCAGTGGGCCTCAATCTCCATCCCTCCAGTGCCAGTGGGCCACAGGCTGCACTCTTCCAGCAGCAGCTGTGGCTCAGTTGGTAACATTTGCCTCTGAGTCAGATAATTCCGGGTTCGAGGCCCACTCCAGAGACTCGAGGTCTAAATCTAGACTGACACTCGAGTGCGGTACTGAGGGAGAGTATTTTTCCCACATGACAACATTGAGTACATTTCAAAGAGTACCTCCTGGGATGTCCTGAGTTCATGAAAGGCGCTATAGTAATGTAAGTCTTTATTTCCGGATGGAGAAATTCCCCATCTCTCGCCTGTCCTGTGTTTGACTGGAGTCTCCGGGATCTGAGTCCCTTTCTCCAGGAAATCATTTCCTCTGATCAGCTTCGTTAATTCTCCTCATCTAGAGAACCTCGTGTCTAACGGAGGGATAACCAGCACCAAATTCCTAACGCTGTCAATTTGTTTCATTGCAGCCATTTACCAGAGGATGAAGAACCCAGAGCCAAAGAGCATTGACCAGGTGATTGACACTGGGGGCTTTACACAGAGGTCTGGGGAGGGTGGAGTGAGGGGGATAGTCACAGTCCAACACAGGACACAGGGTGACCATTCCAAGTTGGGATGGGGGTCACAATCCAACTGAGGAAGGGGCTGTCCATTCCTGCTGGGACAGGGAGTGTCCAGTCCAGCTCGGGACATGGGAGTGTCCATTCCAGCTCGGGAGTGTCCAGTCCAGCTCGGGACATGAGAGTGTCCATTCCAGCTCGGGAGTGTCCGGTCCAGCTCGGGGCAGGGGAGTGTCCAGTCCAGCTCGGGAGTGTCCGGTCCAGCTCGGGACAGGGGAGTGTCCTGTCCAGCTCGGGAGTGTCCAGTCCAGCTCGGGGCAGGGGAGTGTCCAGTCCAGCTCGGGAGTGTCCAGTCCAGCTCGGGGCAGGGGAGTGTCCAGTCCAGCTCGGGGCAGGGGAGTGTCCAGTCCAGCTCGGGGACAGGGGAGTGTCATGTCCAGCTCAGGAGTGTCCAATCCAGCTCGGGGCAGGAGGGTCCAGTTCAGCTCGGGGCAGGAGGGTCCAGTCCAGCTCGGGGCAGGAGGGTCCAGTCCAGCTCGGGGCAGGAGTGTCCAGTACAGCTCGGGACAGGGGAGTGTCCAGTCCAGCTCAGGACAGTGGAGTGTCCAGTCCTGCTTGGAACAGAGGAGTGCCTAAGTCCAGCTCGGGACAGGAGTGTCCAGTCCAGCTCGGGAGAGGGGAATGCCCAGTCCAGCTGCAACGGGGGAATGTCCAATCCAGCTCAGGACAGGGGAGTGTCCAGTCCAGCTCAGGACCGGGGAGTGTCCAGTCCAGCTTGGGACAGGGGGAGTGTCCAGTCCAGCTCGGGACAGGGGGAGTGTCCAGTCCAGCTCGGGACAGGGGGAGTGTCCAGTCCAGCTCGGGACAGGGGGAGTGTCCAGTCCAGCTCGGGACAGGGGGAGTGTCCAGTCCAGCTCAGGACCGGGGAGTGTCCAGTCCAGCTCGGGACGGGGGAACAGGGCAGAATCCGTGACTTTGTGCTGGAAATGTGGGCCGGGCTAATAATGAGAGACGCCAACACTGAGCGTTCTCCTTCTCTCTTTTCCCAGTGGCTCCTGCTCTTTATCGGGATCTAAAGTCCAGAGGGATCCGGGGATCGGCCTGGCTCGGATTGGCAGATGGGTCCGAGGCCTGGCCTCTTGGCGAATGAGCGGAGCGACAAATATTCCAGGAGCTTCCGAACGTTTATTCCGCAGGGCGACCTTCACTTTCATTTCCAGACTGTCGCATTTAATCTTTGGCAAACTCTGTTTAGCGACATTCGGGTATCTTTCATGGTGGGGGGTGGGGGGTGGGGAGTGGGGGGTGGGGGAGTGGGGGGGGTGGGGGAGTGGGGGGGAGGGGCTACGATTGTCTGAGACTGGCCGGCTGGGCAGGATTTTTCAGTCAGCGCGCGGGGCCCCACGTCACCGAGACGGGTGAAGTGACCCTCGTCCTGACCAGCACCGCGCAGTCCGGCCATGTTTCGTCCGGCGGGCGCTCACCGGAGTCGGCTGCGCCGCTCGCGATATGTAAACGGCCCATTAAGGCCGTCAGGAGGGTAATTCGTGTCCGTTAGCAACGCTACCCCCGTCCGGGCTTCAGGGGAAAAGGCCTCACGTTTCCATGGAAACCCCTCACCCACGGGCACAATTACACAACTAAACATTTTCCCCGGAACCATAAACACGGCCGCGGTGAGGGGGACGTGTTTCAATAACCTTTTTAAATTCCTTATTTGACTATTTTAACATCGATTCGATCCCCACACCCCCCCCCCCCACCCCCCCCCGCCCCCCACCGAGGCGCGGAGCTGTCTCCCCTCCCCCCGCCCACACACACACACACACACACACACACACACACACAGCGCTACCCCTCGCCTGTTACCCCGGGTGGGCCTTTAATTGGACCGTCCAGGGCGTAAAATGGCGGCGCCGAGCCAATCGCGGGCGGCGATCAGCTCCAGCCCCCCCCTCTCTCCCCTCCCCCCCCTCCCAGCCCCGCACCTCCCCCCCCACCCTCCCAGCCCCGCACCTCCCCCCCCAGCCCCACACCTCCCCCCCCCCAGCCCTGCACCTCCCCCCCCAGCCCCACACCTCCCCCCACCTCCCAGCCCCGCACCTCCCCCCACCTCCCAGCCCCCGCACCTCCCCCCCCTTCCCAGCCCCGCACCTCCCCCCCCTCCCAGCCCCGCACCTCCCCCCCCCCCAGCCCCGCACCTCCCCCCCCCTCCCAGCCCCGCACCTCCCTACCCCCTCCCAGCCCCGCACCCCGCCCCCAGCCCCGCAATTCCCCCCCCCCTCCCAGCCCCGCACCTCCCCCCCCACTCCCAGCCCCCGCACCTCCCCCCACCTTCCCCCCCTCCCAGCCCCGCACCTCCCCCCCCCCCTCCCAGCCCCGCACCTCCCCCCCCCCTCCCAGCCCCGCACCTCCCCCCCCCCACCTCCCAGCCCCGCACCTCCCCCCCCCCCCCTCCCAGCCCCGCACCTCCCCCCCCACCCCCACCCCGTCCCCCCCACCATAACCAAAGATCCAGGTCTAGTGTCTCTGGCTCCGCACCTTTCCCATTTCTGAGTCAGAGGCTCTGCACAATTCCTGAGGCTTGTAGAAACATAGAAACTAGGAGCAGGGGGAGGCCATTCAGCCCCTCGAGGCCTGCTGCCCCATTTATTGTGCTCACAAGCTGGTCATCCAGCTCAATAGCCTGCTCCCCCGCTTTCTCCCCCATACCCTTTGACCCCTTTCGCCCCCAAGCGCTATAATCTAACTCCTTCTTGAAACTGTGCCGTGGGGCAGCACCCGGTGTCTCCTCAGCCCCGGTTACTCCAGCCTCCGGCGCAGGTTTAGCTCGATAAAGGGTGCCCTGGGTGTGAGGGTCGCTGATGCTGCAGGTGTACCTCTGAGGGTGAGCGGGATCAGCTACACGTATAACTGGGTGTCACGACTTGTGGTGGGATGAACAATAAAATTAACCGTTGCAAAAGCACTTGCCATTTTCTTCGGTGATTGGTTCAGGGAAGCATGGGGGTCATTACTGAGACAGGCCAGCTGACCCCACATCAGCTCCTGCTTGCGCTGTCATTAGCGATTATTTACGGGGATTACACAGGGTGGGGGGAGTGTCGGTGGAATTTTAAAGCCCCATCATTGGGAGGGGAGGTCCAGAAAACACGGTGAGCCGACTAAAACCCCGCTGACTTTAGCGGGACCGTAAAATCCCAGCCCACAGCGATGTCATATCGTCAGTGAGTCCCCGAGGAGTGTCAGTATTTACAGGGGATCCCCGAGGAGTGTCAGTATTTACAGGGGGTCCCCGGGGAGTGTGTCAGTATTTACAGGGGGTCCCCGGGGAGTGTGTCAGTATTTACAGGTGATCCCCGGGGAGTGTGTCAGTATTTACAGGGGTTCCCCGGGGAGTGTGTCAGTATTTATAGGGGGTCCCCCGGGGAGTGTGTCAGTATTTATAGGGGGTCCCCGGGGAGTGTGTCAGTATTTACAGGGTGTCCCCGGGGAGTGTGTCAGTATTTATAGGGGGTCCCCGGGGAGTGTGTCAGTATTTACAGGGTGTCCCCGGGGAGTATGTCAGTATTTATAGAGGGTCCCCGGGGAGTGTGTCAGTATTTACAGGTGATCCCCGGGGAGTGTGTCAGTATTTACAGGGGATCCCCGGGGAGTGTGTCAGTATTTACAGGGGATCCCCGGGGAGTGTGTCAGTATTTATAGGGGGTCCCCGGGGAGTGCGTCAGTATTTACAGGGGGTCCCTGGGGAGTGTGTCAGTATTTACAGGGGGTCCCCGGGGAGTGAGTCAGTATTTACAGGAGGACCCCGGGGAGTGTGTCAGTATTTACAGGGGGTCCCCGGGGAGTGAGTCAGTATTTACAGGGGGTCCTCAGGGAGTGTGTCAGTATTTACAGGGGGTCCCCGGGGAGTGAGTCAGTATTTACAGGGGGTCCCGGGGAGTGTGTCAGTATTTACAGGGGGTCCCCGGGGAGTGTATCAGTATTTACAGGAGTCCCCCGGGGAGTGTCAGTATTAACTGGGGGTCCTCAGGGAGTGTATCAGTATTTACAGGAGTCCCCCGGGGAGTGTCAGTGTTAACTGGGGGTCCTCAGGGAGTGTTAGTATTTACAAGGGGGTCTCCAGGCATTTATCAGTAATTACTCAGGACTGAGCAGTTGGTTCAACAACAATAACATGCATTTATATAGCAGCTGGACTTTGTAAACATCCAAGGCACTTCACAGGAGGGCAATCGGTGGAAGAAGAATTGTCATCAAGTCACTGAAAGACAGCTGTGTTTATTGCCCCTTCTGATTTGCCCCGACACAGTTGAGTTTAACCATGATCTGCCCTAGTGCATGTGCTGGTGCACAGGAGCCACAAACTAACCCACTGGACCACCACTCACTCATCAGGATTGATAGCCTCATAGTCTGTGACCACTCTCACCTGAGGAGCCCGTCGCCTCGTGTCCCCACTCCAGAGGCTTCATTACATAATGGAGTCTGACACTCTGGTGCGGTACTGAGGGAGTGCTGCATGGTCAGGGGTGTCAACTTTCGAATGCGATGTTACTCACGGCATTATTCGAAGAACATCAGGTAATATCTTTCTCTACTTTCTCTCCTATCTCACCCGATGCCCTCTCTGAGCTCATCTTGTCCAAGAGCCCTCCATCCCACTGTTTCCCTTGACAATATTCCCACTAAACTGCTGCCCACCCTGTCTTCAGTGTTAGCTGATAATGTTAACCATTCTCTCCTGTCAGATTCTATCCCCTTTCTCCATCACATCCACCCCTCTCCTCAAAAAATGACCCTTGACCCTTTCATTGTTGCAAACTATGGCCCATCTCAAACGTTCCTTTACTCTCCAAAATCCTTGAACATCCTGTTGACTCCCACATCCATGCCCACCTTTCACAGAACTCCATGTTCGAATCCCTCCAATCAACTATCAACATCCTGGGGGTTACCATTGACCAGAAATTGAACTGGACCAGCCATATAAACACTGTGGCTACAAGAGCAGGTCAGAGGTTGGGAATCCTGCAATGAGTAACTCACCTCCTGACTTCCCAAAGCCTGTCCACCATCTACAAGGCACAAGTCAGGAGTGTGATGGAATATTCTCCACTTGCCTGGATGAGTGCAGCTCCCACAACACTCAAGAAGCTCGACACCATCCAGGACAAAGCAGCCCTGCTTGATTGGCACCCCATCTACAAATATTCACTCCCTCCACCACTGACGCACAGTGGCAGCAGTGTGTGTACCATCTACAAGATGCACTGCAGCAACTCACCAAGGCTCCTTTGACAGCACCTTCCAAACCCATGACCTTTACCATCTAGAAGGACAGGAGCAGCAGACACATGGGAACACCACCACCTGCAAGTTCCCCTCCAAGTCACTCACCATCCCGACTTGGAAATATATCGGCCGTTCCTTCACTGTCGCTGGGTCAAAATCCAGGATCTCCCTCCCTAACAGCACGGTGGGTGTACCTACACCACATGGGCTGCAGCGGTTCAAGAAGGCAGCTCACCACCACCTTCTCAAGGGGCAATTAGGGATGGGCAATAAATGCTGGGCCCAGCCAGCGACGCCCACATCCCATGAGAGAGTGAATTTTAAGAGTTTTCAGACCCTGCCTCTGCGCTGAAATGGCACTTAACAAACTCGCAGACGACATCCTGTGTAACTGTTCTCTCCTCCTCCTCGACCCGCCTGTGGCCTCACACGGTTGACCACACCGTTCTCCTCCAGCGCCTCTCCACCGTCGTCCAGCTGGGTGGGACTGCTCCCACCCGCCTCCAATCTTATCTATCGAATCGTAGCCAGAGAATCTCTCGCCCTGGCTTCTCCCTCCGCTCCCCCACTGTTACCTCGGGGGGGTCCCCAAGGACCCAGCCTGGGCTCCCATCCTGCTTTTGACCAGCGTGCTGCCATTCGGCGATATCACCTGAAGCCACAGCGCCGTGCACCCAGCTCCGCTTCACCGTCACCTGTCTCACACCGCCCTCCCCCTGCCGCTAAGTTATCAGACTGCTTGTCCAACACCTGGATGAGCAGGACTTCCCTCCAACAAAACACTGGGAAACATCAAAGCTTCCGTTTGGATCCCAACAGCAAGCCCCACTCCCTAACCGTGGACTCCATCGCTCTCGCTGGCGGGGGCTGGACCAGAAGGTTCGCAACCTTTGCAGAATCAAATCACAGAATCGTCACGGTGCGGAAGGAGGCCATTCGGCCCATTGTGTTTGCACCGGCTCTCTGAGCGTTTTAACTCAGTGCCAACCTCCTGCTTTTTTGCCTGTAACCCTGCACATTGTTTCTATTCAAATAACCATCCAGTGCCCTCTCGATCGAACCTGCCTCCACCACACTCGCAGGCAGCGCAATCCAGACCCTAACCACTCGCTGGGTGAAAAAGATCTTTCTCACCTCGCGTTTGCTTTTTTTTTTTGCGAAACGCTTCTAAACTCTGCCCTCTGGTTCTCGATCTGTTTACGAGCGGGGACAATTTCTCCCCGTCTGCTCTGTCCAGGCCCCTCGGGATTTTGCAAACTTCTGTCAGGACCCCTCTCAGCCTTCTCCTCTCCAGGGAAAACGGTGACGCAAATACGGTGGAGCTTGCCGAAAAGAGGTGACACGGCGGGGGTGGGGGGGGGTCTCGCGGGTTGCCCCCGCTGGCGACCAAGACCCCCGTCGCCTCGGCAAGATTCTGTCCACGGAGTCGTTCAGGCTGAGAATCCCGAGTGGCCTCCCACTCCCATTCTATCCTCCGTAACCCCGCCCTCTACCCCTGTCACCCCCACAACCCTCCGAGGTGTCTGCCCTCCTCTAATCCCAGCCTCTTGAGCATCCCCCCCCCCCCCCCCCCCCCCCATTTTAATCGCTCCACCGTTGGCGGCCGTGCCTTCAGCTGCCTGGGTCCCGAGCTCTGGAATTGCGTCCGTAGACCTCTCCCTTTCTCCACCTGGCCTCCCTCCTTTACGGCCCACCTCTCCCATCCTTTGCCCACCTGCTCCAAATATCTCCTTGCGGGGCTTGGTGCCTGATGGTGTTTGATAATCATTCCTGTGAAGCACCTTGGGACATTTTACCACCTTGAAGGCGCTCTATGAATACAAAGTTGTTGTTGTTGTTGTTGTTGTTGTTGTTGTTGGCTATGTGTCCAATCAAACACACAGAGAGTGTGGGCAGGCAGAGCGCTGGGACAGTGGAAACCGTTTACCTGGGTCAGATTCAGGGACTTTGACTTGGAACAATCAAGTTGACACTTTCAGGCCAAACAGGAAGTGCTCCTGCGTCACTCGCTGGGTGACGATTGTGCTTCCTGCTTTTGTTGACTTTGTGTGTGTAACACGCCGAGTGCTAGGCAACAAAAGATCGGTCTTTACACAAACACACGCTGACACACACACTCACACACACACACACAGACACAGGCTTTACACAAACACACACACATGTGCACTCCCACACACATACACAGGCACTCACACTCACATACGCGCACACACACACACATACACACACACACACACACACACTCAGACACACACACACACACAGGCTTTACACAAACACACAGACACAATCTTTACACAAACACACACACGTGCACTCCCACACACATACACAGGCACTCACACTCACATACACACGCACACGCACACGCACACACAAACACACAGACACAGGCTTTACACAAACACACACACATGTGCACTCCCACACACATACACAGGCACTCACACTCACACTCACATACACATACACACACGCACACGCACACGCACACACAAACACACAGACACACACAGGCTTTACATAAACACACAGACACAGGCTTTACACAAAAACACACACATGTGCACTCCCACACACATACACGGCACTCACACTCACATACACACACAAACACACACACAAACACACAGACACACACACACGGACACAGGGCTTTACACAAAAACACACACACACTCACACATGTACACCGGCGCTTACACTCGCACACGCATGCACACACACAGACACAGGCTTTACACACACACTCAGACACATACACAGACACAGGCTTTACACAAAAACAAACACGCACTCACACATGTACACCGGCGCTTACACTCGCACACGCATGCACACACACAGACACAGGCTTTACACACACACTCAGACACATACACAGACACAGGCTTTACACATAAACACAGTCACAGTCTTTACATAAACACACACATGTGCACTCCCACACACATACACAGCTACTCACACTTACATGCAGGCACGCACGCACACAAACACACACAGGCGCAGGCTTTACACAAAAACAAACACGCACACACATGTACACCAGCACTTACACTGACACGCGCACACACACAGACACAGGCTTTACACAAAAACACACACGTGCACTCCCACACATGCACACAGGCACTCACACTCTCATGCACACACACAGACAGACACAAGCTTTACACAAACACACCCACATGTGCACAGGCACTCACACTCATGCACACAAACGCACACACACACACACACAGGCTTTACACAAAAACACACACGCACTCCCACAAACATATGCAGGCACTCACACTCACATGCACACACACACACCCACGCACACTCGCTGTGGGTGGGATTTTCTGGCTCTGACCCTGACAGGCTTAATCGAGGGTAGGATGGGCAAATATGGAGGCTGTTAAAAGTCAGCAGCTCTCCGAATGTTGCTGCCTCACCTGTGGCAATGCCTGCTGCTGCTGACAGGACTGGAGAACCCCAGCCTGTGTCTCTCCTCACCGAGTGCATCGACTCTCTTCGACAACAATTTGATTTAATAAATCACAAGGCCCTTCACAGGAGTAAAATCAGAGAGAAAGAACTGACACTGAGATGAAGCAGGAGGCAAAGTGACGAGTAACCAAAGCCTTAAACAATATCTTACACACATGGGATTTGTACTTATAAAGCACCTTTCATGACCACAGGACATGTTCCCCTCCCCAACTCCCCGCCTCCCATCACCGGTAATGTCAGAAATGTGCCGCTTGCACACAGCAAGCTCCCAAGAACAATAATGTGACAGCGACCGGACAACCAGTCTTAGTGTTAAAGAGGAGAGGCGGCAGGAGTGAGGGTGGGCAGCTAGAGAGGTTTAAGGAGGGAATTCCTGAGCGTAGGGCCTGGAAAACTGAAGGCATTGGGCCACCAACGGCAGGGTAGAGGAAATCAGGAATTGAAAGCCAGAATTTGAGGAGTGAAGAGTCCTTGGAAGCTCGAGAGATATGAGACCCTTTGTAAGGAGCATGGTTTTTTTTGTGGGGGTTGCTGGCTAGGCCAGCGTTCATTGCCCATCCCTAATTGCCCTAGTTCAGGGGGCATGTAAGAGTCAACCACATGGCTGTGGGTCTGGAGTCACATGTAGGCCAGACCGGGTAAGGTCGGCAGATTTCCTTCCCTGAAGGGGCATTAGTCACCCAGATGGGTTTTTACAACAACCGACAATAGTTTCATGGTCATCGTTAAACTTTTAATTCCTGATTTTTATTGAATTCAAATTTCACCATCTGCCATGGTAGGATTTGAACCCAGGTCCCCAGAGCGTTACCCTGGGTCTCTGGATCGCTAGCCCAGTGACAATACCACTATGCCACCATTGTCAGTGCTGTAAAACCCCATCTGGTTCACTAATGCCCCTTTAGGGAGGGAAATCTGCTGTCCTTACCCGGTCTGGCCTACATGTGAGTCCAGACCCACAGCCATGTGGTTCACTCTTACACGCCCTCTGAACAAGGGCAATTAGGGATGGGTAATAAATGCTGGCCTAGCCAGTGACACCCACATCCCACGAACAAATTTTTAAACGTTTAATCTGTTTACTTCCAAACACTGAACTAATTCCTTTCTGTATCCAACTAGCAACCCAACTGAGTTAGACCAACAACAACTTGTATTTAAATAGCACCTGTAAAGTTAGAAAATGTCCCAGGGTGCTTCACAGAAAGAGTTATCGAACAAAATAGGACCCCGAGCCACATAAGGAGGTTTTATTAGGTCAGATGACCAAAAAATTGGTCAAAGAGGTGGAGCTTAAGGAGGAGAGCGAAGTAGTGAGGCAGGGAGAGGGAGGAGGAGGGAATCCCAGCGCTTGGAGCCTTGGCAACCCGATCGCCAATGGCAAAATAACAGAAACCGCGAGATGGTTCAAGGGGCCAAAACTCGATGGGCGTCGATCTCTGGGAGAGCTGTGGGGTTGGAAGAGATCACAGAGATAGGGAGGGAGAGAGGCCATGGAGGGATTTGAAAACGAGGATGAGACTTTGTAAATCCAGGCCTAGCTTGACCAGGCGCCAGTGTAGGAGCGATGGGTGAACGAGGCTGGCTGTGAAGCGGGAGACAGCCGGCAGAGTTCCGGATGGCCTCAACTTGAGGGGTAGAATTTGAGAGACCAGCCGGGAGTGCAGACAGGAGCAGGCCATTCAGCCCCTCGAACCTGCTCCGCCATTCAATAAGATCATGGCTGATCTGTTTGCGTTTCGAATTCCACATTTCTAAATGAGTTCTGAAGAAGGGTCATACGGACTCGAAACGTTAAGTCTGTCTCTCTCTCTCTGTCTCCGCAGACGCTGTCAGACCTGCTGAGCGTCTCCAGCTACTTTTGTTTTTATTCCTGATTTCCAGCATCCGCGGTATTTTGCTTTTATCCACAGTTCTAACCCCCCGATAACCTTCGATTCCCTCGCCTAACAAGAATCCATCTACCTCTGCCTTAAAAATATCCAACCACCCCGCCTCCTGAGGCAGAGAGATCCAAAAGTCGCACAATCCTCTGGGAGAAACATTTCTCCTCATTTCTGCCCTCAGGTGACCCCTAATTTTAAAATGATGCCCCCTTGGACTCGCCCAGTCACCTTTCCACACCCATCTTGTCAAGACCGATCAGGATCTTGGATACTTCAATCAAATCACCCCTCCTCTAACCTCCTGATCAAGCCCAGTCTGTCCAACCAATCCTCATTAGACAACCCGCTCATTCCAGGTATCGATCTAGTAAACCTCCTCTGAACCGCCTCCGACACATTTACATCCTTCCTTAAATAAGGAGACCAAAACTGCACCCAGTAGTCGAGAAACGGTCTCACCAATGCCCTGTATAACTCAAGTCGAGTCTAGAGGTAACAAAGGCGCAAATGAGGCCTTCAGGAGTAGAAGAGCTGAGGCAGGGGCGGAGCTGGGCGATTTCATGGAGGTGGAAAAAAGTGGAGCTTGCTTCATTAGGAGGGAAGGGGGTGGATGTGTAGCAGGGGTGTAAAACAACCAAAACAGAACAAGGAACGGCTGATAAACTGTGGGATTCCCCACAGGGTGACTCCCTCAGTCACGGCGCCATGAGACACACCAACGGGCCTGGGCTGGGGTCAAAGGGTTTGCGAGTAATGGTTGGCGCTGCCTGCAATCCTCTCCCGCCTCTCGAAATCGCTGCTCTAGCAGGTCCAGGTGTACGAGTCACACTCCTGCAGCCAATAAGCGCTGGAGAGCGTGCGCGTTGACACAGCGTCCGAGTTTAGCAGGCTGGAGACGCGAGATTAGACTACGTAAGAGCAGCAAACGACCGGACATCGGAACAATTCTATTCTCAGACGGTGGCGAACCTCTGGCTACAGTTCGGAACGTAGGAACAATGGGCTTAAGGGCAGGAGCAGGCCGTTCAGCCCTTCGAGCCTGCTCCACCGCTCAGCAAAACCGTGGCTGATCCGATCGTGGTCTCAGCTCCGCATTCCCAGCTTCCCTCCATAACCCTCAGCTCCCTTGTCTAGCACAAACCAGCCCAACTCCGCCTCAACAAACGCAATGGCCCGGCCTCCACTGCTTTCTGGGAACGAGAAACCCACAGACCAATGAGCCTCGGGCAAAACAAAGACAAAATCTCTCCTCACCTCCGCCTTAAAGGAGGAACTTCTTATTTTTAAGCTGTGTCCCCTGGTGCTAGTCTCCCCCACCAGAGCAAACATCCTCCCTCTCTCCGCCCTATCGAATCCCCTCTGGATCTCGTATGTTTCAATCAGATCGCCCCCGACTCTCTCATTCCGACATCTTACCTTCTGGATCAGTCGTTCGCCAACTTTGTCATCCACGGGTCTCCTTTTCCTGGCCTTGCTAACGTGTGGCCTAACATTTAGAGATAAGCGTATTTGACCCCCCCCCCCCCCCCCAACCCCCCCCCCCACCCCCACCCCCACCCCGTGTAAAAGGCAGGTGACATGGTGGATAACATTCGGTCAGTGTGACCCCGCTGGACTGGTTTCCAGTGGCCTGAGGGGTGTGGCCGGACAGGAACTCTCCAGGATATTATCTTTGCCCCTCCTTGGGAGGGTACGTGGCTGTGGGGTGGGGGTTTACGGCTTTGCCTGGCCCCCCATTCCTCCAGCCAGCCTGAGCTCCGGGATCAGATCCGGGTTTTCCAAGATCGTTATTCCGGGATATTCCGGTGACCCCGATCACGCACCGATTTCGCTGGCCAGTGTCACTCCTGGCTGCTTTTACCGCAACCCCCCACCCCTCCCCCCATCCCACCTCCTCCCCTAAGTCAGAGGTGCTGAGGCCAACTGCAGGCCCGATTCCCGCCCCTGGCTGAGCCCCCCCCTGGCCTCAGTCACCACCAGGCTGGAGATGTTCCTGGGCTGCGGGTTAATAAGCTATTATCAGGTCACTTGGTGAGACGAGGCAGTATCGCCTGCAGTGACAGAGTCCGGATCTCAGGGCAAGCAGCTGTCAGTTAAGGAATAACGTCAGAGAAAGGGTACAAGGGATCCGTAAGAGCGCAGAGGGGTATCTGTACAAGGGGAGGTATCTGTACAAAGGGGGTATCTGTACGAGGGGGAGTCTGTATGAGGTGGGGTATTTATCCGAGGGGGTGTCTGTATAAGGTGGGGTATCTATTCGAGGGGGTGTCTGTATGAGGTGGGGTATCTATAGGAGTGGGTGTCTGTTTGAGGTGGGGTATCTATACGAGGGGGTATCTATACGATCAGTAAATGTATATCCAGTAGGACATGTGAACTATATGTTTCAGTGAAATGCCTGCTGGATCTCTAGATGGACTCCTGCAGGTTCTCACTGTGACCAGCAGAGGGAGCAGGTTAAGCAGCAGCAATGAAGCTGAGGCTGGACAGTCGGATCAGCTACTGACCCGAGAACAGGATAATGAGCTGCCCAAGGGAACCAGCTGCTGCTGAACAGACAGAGACATTGTTCACAACAGCTCAGCACTAAAGGACAAAAGCAAATCCGGAGTCTATTGGCAGAGTGAGGAAGAGAGGGGCACGGGGAGCAGACGAGGAATTCCCTGACATCATCAACATAACCGCTGACATCATCGCCCCTGTGAGGTCACTGTGCGTGCTGACATCATCGCCCGTGAGGTCACTGTGCGTGCTGACATCATCGCCCATGAGGTCACTGTGCGTGCTGACATCATCGCCACTGTGCAGTCACTGTGCGCGCTGACATCATCGCCACTGTGAGATCACTGTGCGTGCTGACATCATCGCCCGTGAGGTCACTGCGCGTGCTGACATCATCGCCCCTGTGAGGTCACTGCGCATGCTGACATCATCGCCCCTGTGAGGTCACTGCGCATGCTGACATCAACGCCCCTGTGAGGTTACTGTGCACACTGACATCACTGTCTCTGTGAAGTCACTGTGCGCGCTGACATCATCACCCCGTGAGGTCATTGTACGTGCTGATGTCATCACTCCCTGTGGGATCACCACAATGCTGACATCATCGCCCTTTGTGAAGTCACTGCGAACACTGACATCATCACTATGATATCATTGCAAGTCTGATAGCTTCACAATCTGATGTTACTAAAAAACCATCACCTCTGTCCAGTCTATCTCTTCATTTCTCTAGAATAGACAATCAGGTAATACTGACTCTATTAACACTAACACTGCAATCTGTTTATATAACTACAGGGGTAGGGTGGTGTTAAGGAGAAATTGCTCCAACTTTGAGGCAAATGATGGAGGGAAAATTAAACAAACACGAGGAAAAGTAACTAAAAGGTGAATAAACAGAGGGGTGTAAACTCAGCAGGGGATATAAACCCCATGGTGTGAGTACAAAAGACATGAGAGTGCTGAAACATTCACAGCCACATTCAGCTGAAAGTTCAGAGTGGATGATCCACCTCAGTCTCCACATGAGGTCTCCAGCATCACAACTAATTCATTTCACTCCACGTGATGTTGAGAAATGGCTGAAGACACTGGATACTGCAAACTATATGGGGCCTGACAATATTCCAACAATAATACTGAAGACTTGTGCTCCAGAACTTGCCGTGCCCCTAGCCAAGCTGTTCCAGTACAGCGACAACACTGGCATCTACCCAGCTATGTGGAAACTTGCCCAGGTATGTCCTGTACACACAAAGCAGGACAAATCCAACCCGGCCAATTACCCCGCCATCAGTCTACTCTCAATCATCAGTAAAGTAATGGAAAGGGTCATCAGCAGTGCTATCAAGGGGCACGTACACAGCAATAGCCTCATTAGACTCTCTACCTGGTCTAAAGATCCTTTTGTCTTTACTCTGGATATCATTGACACAACAACTTGGATGAAGTTTGACCTAAGGGGATGCACATTAATTAAACCACTCAGTAATAGTACACACTGAGGATAACACCAGTGACCTGTCTCCCCTGAGAGCCGGGCTCCGTCTCGGTGGTCAGTCTGATGCCGGGCTCCATCTCAGTGGTCAGTCTGATGCTGGGCTCCGTCTCGGTGGTCAGTCTGATGCTGGGCTCCGTCTTGGTGGTCAGTCTGAAGCTGGGCTCCGTCTCGGTGGTCAGTCTGACGCCGGGCTCCATCTCGGTGGTCAGTCTGATGCCGGGCTCCATCTCAGTGGTCAGTCTGATGCTGGGCTCCGTCTCGGTGGTCAGTCTGACGCCGGGCTCCATCTCGGTGGTCAGTCTGTTGCTGGGCTCCGTCTCGGTGGTCAGTCTGATGCCGGGCTCCATCTCGGTGGTCAGTCTGTTGCTGGGCTCCGTCTCGGTGGTCAATCTGATGCTGGGCTCCATCTCGGTGGTCAATCTGATGTCGGGCTCCGTCTCGGTGGTCAATCTGATGTCAGGCTCCGTCTCGGTGGTCAATCTGATGTCGGGCTCCGTCTCGGTGGTCAATCTGATGTCGGGCTCCGTCTCGGTGGTCAATCTGATGTCGGGCTCCGTCTCGGTGGTCAATCTGATGTCGGGCTCCATCTCGGTGGTCAGTCTGATGCTCCGTGTGTGCCTTCTCAACAGCCGGCTGAATCACTCCAACCCACTGGAGCAGGGATGGTTCTGTGGACTCTCTCTCTCTCTTTCTCTTTGTCTCTCCCTCTCACAGCTTTCTACTTTGGCTCTGGCCCTGTGCCACGTTAAGGTAGAGCCTGTTTTAGTCCATTTAATCGCTTTTTAATTATGTCACCATACAGCTGCATGCTTCCTCCAGACACTCCCCAGCTAGGGAACCCCCTTTGAAGGTCACACATGCAGTACCCTAGACAACCTGACTGCGCCTTGTTATCGCCAACACCATTACGCTGGGAGAAAGCAGCACATTTATGGCCCCTTAATGTGGCTCAGTCTGTTTATCTTCCTGCTCCAAGCCCTCCCACAGTTTCCGTCGCTTTGCAGAACCTGCTGATTCTGGCGAGGTTCTCGCTTGACTAAATTAACCATCATGCTTTGCGCTTGGAGCCCACAGTCTTTCACATATCTTCAACCCAGTTTCATCCTTCACCTCCGTGTTCCATGTTCCAGCATGAGACACACTCCACACACAGGCTTACACCACAACAGGTCTGCATTAATCAACATAAAAGAAATAAAGGAACAGTTACATAGTTAAAAAGTGATTGCACGTTAAAAAGGTAAATACTACATTGTCTTACAACCTGCTCACTGACGCCCAGTTTGGGTTCCGCCAGGGCCACTCAGCTCCTGACCTCATTGCAGCCTTGGCTCAAACATGGACAAAACAGCTGAACTCCCAAGGTGAGGTGAGAGTAACTGCCCTTGACATTAAGGCCACATTTGACCAAGTGTGGCATCAAGGAGCCTTAGCAAAACTGGAGTCAATGGGAATCAGGGGGAAAACTCTCCGCTGGTTGGAGTCAAACCCAGCACAAAGGAAGATGGTTGTGGTTGTTGGAGGTCAGTCATCTCAGCTCCAGGACATCACTGCAGGAGTTCCTCAGGGTAGTGTCCTAGGCCCAACCAACTTCAGCTGCTTCATCAATGACCTTCCTTCCATCATAAGGTCAGGAGTGGGGATGGTCGCTGATGGTTGCACAATGTTCAGGACTCCAGTCTGGAGAGCGATGGATTATTCACTGCTGTAAATTGTGAGGTTTAGGTGGCTGTTCAGCGTTGGATTCTGTGGGTTTTAATCAGAAATGAAAGTTACATAAACCAGCCACTAGAGAACCGTGTCCAACAGGAAGTTGGTGCCAACACGATTGATTTCTGAGAAAATTAAAACACAAACAACCACTGGGAAACCAGAAATAACAGCACCCCCCCGGAACATTTCAGCATTTCCTAGAACGGGTTTGGATCTTGCTTTTAATTGACTAGATCCCAACATCCTTTCCAGTAACGTCAATGAACTTAAAACCTCCCACAGATCAGCTACATGGGGGAACAATCTGATAACCTTCAACCATTCAGAGAGAAGGTAACAAGACACCTACAGGATCTTCCACAGGAGATAAATCATAAACAGCACTACAGCACAAGCTGCAGGTTAAAAATCTGTATCCCCACACCCCACTTTCTCACTGTAACCCTGAACCCCACATTCTCACTGTAACCCTGAACCCCACATTCTCACTGTAACCCTGAACCCCACTTTCTCACTGTAACCCTGAACCCCACATTCTCACTGTAACCCTGAGCCCCACATTCTCACTGTAACCCTGAACCCCACTTTCTCAATGTCCCTGAACCCCACATTCTCACTGTAACCCTGAACCCCACATTCTCACTGTATCTCAAACCCCACATTCTCACTGTATCCTGAACCCCACATTCTCACTGTATCCTGAACCCCACATTCTCACTGTATCCCGAACCCCACATTCTCACTGTATCCTGAACCCCACATTCTCACTGTATCCTGAACCCCACATTCTCACTGTATCTCAAACCCCACATTCTCACTGTATCCCAAACCCCACATTCTCACTGTATCCCAAACCCCACATTCTCACTGTATCCCAAACCCCACATTCTCACTGTATCCCGAACCCCACATTCTCAATGTATCACCAAACCCCACGTTCTCACTATATCCCCGAACCCAACTCTCTCACTTGTTACAACTGAGATGGGAGGATTGCACCATTTGTCTCTAGCTCCACTATTCCATGGGTCCCGACATATATTCAAATGATTTCTCCAGCTAGCTACATGGCCAAATATGTGCTTTATCCATGAATCTCAGAATGACCACTCAATGCCGGGATTTCTTCAATAAACAACAAAATTCTTAGTTTGTTATAAAACCAGACTTGTCAAGTAGGAGGCGAAGCTTATTAACATACCACATGAAATATGAAAGTATAATTACTATTCTAAATACCCTTACACACACACACACACACACACACACACACACAAACAATAATTAAATAAACTAGAGGAATTCTGGTGGAGACCTTGAAATGGTGCCCGGGTTATATGGTTGGTCTCTCAGCACTGATCTGTGAAACAATCAATGACTCTTGCACTACTTTTCAGGCGGACTTGGTGGAAAACTTGCTGTCACTCTATTTCAGAATGTAGAGCTACTTTGGTGCAACGTCCATTCACTGTTCGCTTCGGACTGGGTCTGGAGCTTCAGGAGCTGCTGTCTTCTTTGCCCAAGCAGTTGACCTTTTATGTTTCCTTCCCAAAAGCGAAACCAACCCAACAGCTTTTAAACACAGTTTTCCAGGCATAGGTGGTTTTTAAACTCAGAAACCACATGTGACCTTTTTGTAAACAGTCCACCGGGTTCAAGAGTTTTCCAGCTTCTTTAACACTGCTTAATTACTTTTTCCCGTAAAATGCTGTCTTTTCCAGCAACAGCAGCAACCGGAGTCCTTGTGTTAACCCGTTAAGGGACTGTATCTTTTTTAAAACACAAATTCAACCAGAATGTTCTTAGTCCTTGAAGATGAGCCATCTTGTGTGATTAGAGTCTGAATGAAACACTGTATCCACAAATCCCACTTTCTCACTGTATCCCCGAACCCCACTTTCTATCTGTACATCTGAACGCCACTTTTTCACTGTAACCCCGAACCCCACTTTCTATCTGTACATCTGAACCCCACTTTCTCACTGTGACCCTGAACCCCACTTGCTCACTCTGTCTCTGAAACCCACATTTTCACTGTGTACGAATTTTCTTACTATATCTGTCCACTTTTTGATTTTAATGGTTCGAGCCTTAGATTTGGAAATCTCTTCTACACTGTTTAATTTCACATCATTTAAGATTGAGTCTGATTTATTTGTCCCGAATCCAAACTCTCACTGTCAACATTGAATTCCATATCCACAAATTTACATAGCTCTGTATGTGTCTATGTGGCTAATTGTGTGATTAGAGTCTGAATGGAACACTGTATCCACAAATCCCACTTTCTCACTGTATCCCCGAACCCCACTTTCTATCTGTACATCTGAACCCCACTTTTTCACTGTAACCCCGAACCCCACTTTCTATCTGTACATTTGAACCCCACTTTCCCACTGTATCCCCAGACCCCATGTTCTAACTGTACATCTGATAACCACATTCTCACTGTATCCCAGAACCCCACTTTCTAACTGTCCATCTGAACCCCACGTTCTCACTGTATCCCAGAACCCCACTTTCTAACTGTGCATCTGAACCCCACATTCTCACTGTATTCCAGAACCCCACTTTCTAACTGTACATCTGAACCCCACTTTCTCGCTGTATACCCAAACCCCATTTTCTAACCGTACCTCTGAACCCCACATTTTCACTGTATCCCCAGACCTCACTTTCTATCTGTATGCCTGAACCCCACTTTCTAACTGTCCCCTGAACCCCATTTCCTAACTGTCCCCCCGAACCCCACTTTCTAACTGTCCCTCTGAACCCCACTTTCTCACTGTATTCCCGAACCCCACTTTCTAACTGTACCCTGGAACCCCCTTTCTCACTGTGACCCTGAACCCCACTTGCTCACTCTGTCTCTGAACCCCACATTTTCACTGTACGAACTTTCTTACTATATCTGTCCACTTTTTGATTTTAATGGTTCGAGCCTTAGATTTGGAAATCTCTTCTACACTGTTTAATTTCACATCATTTAAGATTGATTCTGATTTATTTGTCCCGAATCCAAACTCTCACTGTCAACATTGAATTCCATATCCACAAATTTACATAGCTCTGTATGTGTCTGTGTGGCTAATTGTGTGATTAGAGTCTGAATGAAACACTGTATCCACAAATCCCACTTTCTCACTGTATCCCCGAACCCCACTTTCTATCTGTACATCTGAACCCCACTTTCTCACTGTATCCCCAGACCCCATGTTCTAACTGTACATCTGATAACTACATTCTCACTGTATCCCCGAACCCCACTTTCTCACTGTATCCCCGAAACCATTTTCTAACTGTGCATCTGAACCCCACATTCTCACTGTATTCCAGAACCCCATTTTTCTAACTGTACACCTGAATCCCATGTTTTCAATTTATCCCCGAACCCCTCTTTCTATCTGTCCATCTGAACCCCACTTTCTCACTGCATTCCCGAACCCCACTTTCTAACTATATCCTGGAACCCCCTTTCTCACTGTGACCCTGAACCCCACTTGCTCACTCTGTCTCGGAATCCCAAGACCTCACTGTATCTCTGAACCCCACATTTTCACTGTGTACGATCTTTCTTACTTTTTGATTTTAATGGTTCGAGCCTTAGATTTGGAAATCTCTTCTACACTGTTTAATTTCACATCATTTAAGATTGAGTCTGATTTATTTGTCCCGAATCCAAACTCTCACTGTCAACATTGAGTTCCATATCCACAAATTTACATAGCTCTGTATGTGTCTGTGTGGCTAATTCTTTAGGTATACATGTCCTCGTGTTTACGCCTTTAAGTACACCTCCCTGCATGAATGTGTATATCTGTGCGTATGTGAGTTGCCTGTATGCGACAGTGTGAATATGAGTGTATCAGTGTGCGTTGGTGCATGTAAGAGTGTCACGTGTGTGAGAGTCAAAAGTGAGAGTGTCATGTGTGTGTGTGTGTGCACAAGTATACACAAGTGTGGGTGTGGGTGTGTGAGAGTGTGTGTGTGAGAGGGAGCATGTGACAGAGGGCGTGTGTGAGACAGCGTGTGTAAAAGACCGTGTGTGAGAGGGCATGTGTAAGAGTGCGTGCGTAAGAGAGCATGTGAGAGACCGTGTGTAAGAGTGTCGCGTGTGTGAGAGTATCATGTGTGTGAGAGGCATATGTGAGAGTGTCGTGTGTGTGTGTGCGCACATACTCACAAGTGTGGGTGTGAGTGTGTGTGAGAGAGTGCGCATGTGAGAAAGAGGGCAAAAAACATTAGTGGGGGTTGTATATAGACCCCCAAAATGTAGTGGAGATGACATTGTATGTTTTCAAGAAAGAGTCATATATATCTCTTGGGGTGAAAGGGATCAAAGGATATGGGGAGAAAGCGGGTTCATGATGAATAGCAGAGCAGGCTCTAAGGGCCAAATGGCCTCCTCCTGCTCCTAGTTTCTATGTATGTTTCTATGTATGAGAGTGCGCATGTGAGTGAGAGCGTATGTGCATGAGCATGCGTGTATGTGTGTGTGCGTGAGAGTGTGTGTGTGTATGTGAGAGATCATATTTGTGTGTGTGTGAGGGTGTGTGTGAGCATGTGTGTGAGTGTGTGTGTGTGTGTGAGCGAACGCGTGTGTCTATGAGCATGAGCATGTGTGTGAGTGTGCGTATGTGAGAGTCTGTGTGAGCGAGCGTGTGTGTGTGTGCGAGCGTGTGTGTGAGCGAACGTGTGTGAGTGTGAGCGAACGTGTGTGTGTGAGCGAACGCGTGTGAGTGTGTGTGAGCGTGAGCATGTGTGTGTGTGTGCGAGCGTTTGTGTGTGTGAGCATGTGTGTGGGCGAACACGTGTGTGTGTGAGCATGTGTGTGTGTGAGTGAGTGTGTGCGTGTGAACGCGTGTGTGTGTGTGTGAGTGTGTGTGTGTGTGTGTGTGAGCATGAGTGTGTGAGCGTGTGTGTGGGCGAACACGTATGTGTGTGAGCATGTGTGTGTGTGAGTGAGTGTGTGTGTGAGCATGAGTGTGTGTGTGAGTGTGTGTGTGTGAACATGTGTGTGTGTGTGTGAGCATGAGTGTGTGAGCGTGTGTGTGTGTGTGTGTGTGTGTGTGAGCGTGTGTGTGCGTGTGAGTGAGCGTGTGTGTGTGAGTGAGTGTGTGTGTGTGTGTGAGCGTGTGTGTGTGTGTGTGAGCGTGTGTGTGTGTGTGTGAGCATGAGTGTGTGAGCGTGTGTGTGAGTGAGCGTGTGTGTGTGTGTGAGTGAGCGTGTGTGTGTGTGTGTGTGTGTGTGAGTGAGTGTGTGTGTGTGTGTGTGAGCGTGTGTGTGTGTGTGAGCATGTGTGTGTGTGTGTGTGAGCGTGTGTGTGTGTGAGTGAGCGTGTGTGTGTGTGTGTGAGTGAGTGTGTGTGTGAGCATGAGTGTGTGTGAGAGTGTGTGTGTGAGCATGTGTGTGTGTGAGCAAACATGTGTGTTTGTGAGCGTGTGTGAGCGTGTGTGTGAGCGTGTGTGTGTGTGTGTGAGTGAGTGTGTGTGTGAGCATGAGTGTGTGTGAGTGTGTGTGTGTGAGCATGTGTGTGTGTGAGCAAACATGTGTGTGTGTGAGCGTGTGTGTGAGCGTGTGTGTGTGAGCGTGTGTGTGTGAGCGGATGTGTGTGTGAGCGTGTGTGTGTGAGCGGATGTGTGTGTGAGCGAACGTGTGTGTGTGAGCGTGTGTGTGTGAACATGTATGTGTGTGAGCATGTGTATGAGCTTGTGTGTATGTGGACATGTGTGTGTGTGTGAGCGTGTGTGTGTGAGCATGTGTGTGTTTGAGCGAACATGTGTGTGTGTGAGCGTGTGTGTGTGTGTGAGCATTTGTGTGTTTGAGCGAACATGTGTGTGTGAGCTTGTTTGTGTGTGTGTGAGCGAACATGTGTGTGTGCGTGAGCGTGTGTGTGTGTGTGTGAGCATGTGTGTGTGTGCGAGCGTGTGTGTGAGCGTGTGTGTGTGTGTGAGCGAACATGTGTGTGTGTGTGTGTGTGCGAGCGTGTGTGTGAGCGTGTGTGTGTGTGTGTGTGTGAGCGTGTGTGTGTGTGTGTGTGCGAGCGTGTGTGTGAGCGTGTGTGTGTGTGTGTGTGAGCATGTGTGTGTGTGAGCGAACATGTGTGTGTGTGTGTGAGCGTGTGTGCGAGTGTGTGTGTGAGCGTGTGTGTGTGTGTGACGATACTTTCTCTGTTTAACTAGGTTACTCAGTATTCTCCATGTTCGTGTCTATTTTTTCTGCTGCCTCTCTGTTCATTTTTCCTAGTTTGTAACTGCTGTTTCTATTAATACCTGGCACTGCTCTCAGCTCAAAGACTCATTTCAGGAGATGGACAAAAATACAACAACAAAAATAAAAGCGTCACAGGCCCCTTCACGTCAATGTAGTTATTCATAGCAGCACAATGAAGCGTGCGTGGGTGGAGCGTCCTCTCTCTCTGCTGTTAGAAAGAGCAAAACGTAAGATAGATTCCACGCACACTGCAGTACAGAGAGAGAGACACACACACTGCAATACAGAGAGAGAGACACACACACACACTGCAGTACAGAGAGAGAGAGACACACACACATACACACACACTGCAGTACAGAGAGAGAGAGACACACACACACTGCAGTACAGAGAGAGAGAGACACACACACATACACACACACTGCAGTACAGAGAGAGAGAGAGACACACACACACTGCAGTACAGACACACACACACTGCAGTATAGACACACACACACACACACACACACACACACACACACACTGCAGTACAGACACACACACACACACACTGCAGTACAGAGAGAGAGACACACACACACACTGCAGTACAGACAGACACACACATACACACACTGCAGTACAGAGAGAGACACACACACACACACACACTGCAGTACAGCCACACACACACTGCAATACAGAGAGAGAGACACACACATACACACTGCAGTACAGAGAGAGAGACACACCCACACTGCAGTACAGAGAGAGAGACACACACACACACACACACTGCAGTACAGACAGACACACACACACAGACACTGCAGTACAGAGAGAGAGACACACACACACACACACACACACACACTCCAGTACACAGAGAGAGAGACACACACACACTGCAGTACAGAGAGAGAGACACATACACACTGTAGTACAGAGAGAGAGAGACACACACACACACTGCAATACAGAGAGAGAGACACACACACACACACTGCAGTACAGAGAGAGAGACACACACACTGCAGTACAGAGAGAGAGACACACACACATACACACTGCAGTACAGAGAGACACACACACTGCAGTACAGAGAGAGAGACACATACACACTGTAGTACAGAGAGAGAGACACACACACACTGCAATACAGAGAGACACACACACACACTGCAGTACAGAGAGAGAGACACACACACATACACACTGCAGTACAGAGAGACACACACACTGCAGTACAGAGAGAAAGAGACACACACACATACTGTAGTACAGACAGACACACACACACTGCAGTACAGACACACACACACACACACACACTGCAGTACAGAGACACACACACACACACACACTGCAGTACTGACACACACACTGCAGTACAGAGACACACACACAGTGCAGTACAGAGAGAGAGAGACGCACACACACACACTGCAGTACAGACACACACACACTGCAGTACAGGCACACACACACACACACACACACTGCAGTACAGAGTCACACACACACACTCCAGTAGAGACACACACCACACCACAGTACAGAGACACACACACACACCACAGTACAGAGACACACACACACACACACACGCACACAGCAGTACAGACACACACACACAGACATTCACACTGCAGTACAGAGAGAGAGACACACACACTGCAGTACAGAGACAAACACACACACACAAACACACACACACTGTGGTACAGAGAGATACACACACACACAGACACACACTGCAGTGTAGAGAGACACACACACACAGACATGCACACTGCAATACAGACACACATACACACACACACTGCAGTACAGAGACACACACACACACGCACACTGTGGTACAGAGAGATATACACACACACTGACACACACACTGCAGTACAGAGAGACACACAGACACACATTGCAGTACAGAGAGACACACAAACAGACACACACACTACAATACAGAGAGACACACAGACACACACACTGCAGTACAGAGAGACACACACACACACAGACACGCACACTGCATTACAGAGAGACACACACACACACAGACATGCATACTGCAGTATAGAGAGACACAAACTGATACACACATTACATTACAGAGAGACACACAGACACACACACTGCAGTACAGAGAGACACACACACAGACACACACACTGCAGTACAGAGAGAAAGAGACACACACACACACACACACACATACATTGCAATACAGAGACACACACACACACACACACGCACACTGCGGTACAGAGAGACATACATACACATAGACACGCACACTGCAATAGAGAGAGACGCACTGACACACACACTGCAGTACAGAGATACAAACACACACACACACACACACACATGCACACTGCAGTACAGAGATACACACACGTGCAGGTTGCAGTACAGAGCAGCACAGACAGGAACTCAGAGACACACACCACTTGAATTTATATAGCGCCTTTAACATAATTGAAGGCCCCAGGGTGCTTCACAGAAACATCATCCAATAAAATCAGACACTGAGGCAGATAAGGAGCTATTCAGACAGGTGACCAGAAGCTTGATCAAAGAGATCGGTTTTAAGGAGCGGCTGAGATGAGTGCAGGGAGGGTGGTGGGGTTGGAACAGGTTTCACAGATAGGGAGGGGTGAGGCCATGGAGCGATTTGAAAACAAGGATGAAAATTTTAAAATCAGGACATTGTTTAACCAGGAGCCTGTGTCGGTCAGCGAGCAGAGGTCTGTCGGGTGAACAGGATTTGGGGTGAATGAAAGCAGGAGGTCTTCAGGTGGCCCTCATTTTACAGAGGGTAGAATATGGGATAAAAGCAAAAAACTGCGGATGCTGGAAATCCAAAACAAAAACAAAAATATCTGGAAAAACACAGCAGGTCTGACAGCATCTGTGGAGAGGGAGACAGTTAATGTTTCGAGTCCGTATGACTCTTCACCAACATGGGAAGTCAAGGTACAGTAAAAAGAAAGACTTGCATTTATATAGCGCTTCTGACAGCACTTTGTAGCCAATGGAGTATTTAGACCATAAGACATAGGAGCAGAAATTAGGCCATTCGGCCCATCGAGTCTGCTCCACCATTCAATCATGGCTGATAAGTTTCTCAACCCCACTCTCCCGCCTTCTCCCCGTAACCTTTGATCCCCTTACCAATCAAGAACCTATCTATCTCGCTCTTAAATACACTCAATGACCTGGTCTCCACAGCCTTCTGTGGCAATGAATTCCATAGATTCACCACTCTCTGGCTAAAGAAGTTTCTCCTCATCTCTGTTCTAAAAGGTCTTCCCTTTACTCTGAGGCTGTGCCCTCGGGTCCTAGTCTCTCCTACTAATGGAAACATCTTCCCCAAGTCCACTCTATCCAGGCCTTTCAGTATTCTGTTAGTTTCAATCAGATCCCCCCTCATCCTTCTAAACTCCATCGTGTATAGACTCAGAGTCCTCAAACGTTCCTCATATGTTAAGCCTTTCATTCCTGGGATCGTTCTTGTGAACCTCCTCTGGACCCTCTCCAGGGCCAGCACATCCTTCCTGAGATACAGGGCCCAAAATTGCTCACAATATTCTAAATGTGGTCTGACCAGAGCCTTATAAAATCTCAGCAGCACATCCCTGCTTTGATATTCTAGTCCTCTCGAAATAAATGCCAACATTGCATTTGCCTTCCTAACTACCGACTCAACCTGCAAGTTAACCCGAAGAGAACCTTTGGTGGACAATGAAATGGCAGCAGGTTTGAGGGAGAAGGGTGGGCAATGCCTGATTGGAATGGACGAAGAACAAGTTCGGCTAACACAGTGAGCAGGGAGGGAAGACGAGTGGTCAGGGGTTTCATGGAAGCGTTGTCAAGGGAGCAGGAGGTGGGCCTCATGGGCAGGATGAGCTCAGCGAGTGCCTGAAGGGAGATAGGAGGGAAACTAGAGCAAGATACGAGTTCAGGGGGGGAGAATGAGAGGAAGTTTGGCACAGTGGGAAGTGTGGGATGAGGCAGAGGAAGCTGATTGGGTGGTCTCAATGTTGGTGATAAATAAGCCCATGACTTGTTGTTGTTGGAGGTGAGGGCGGAGGGGTGGGGTGTTGAGGTGTCAGTTTGTAGTAGGGGAAAAGATGCCGGGGGTTATCTTTGCAATGCTGGAAGGCTGAGTAGTTTGAGCAGGCGAGAGCAGGGCCTGAAGTGCATTAATTGCCCCAGTCAGTTCCGGCGGTGACCAGTTCAACCAGTTACCCACCATATCCATCCCAAGTCTGCATCCCCTGGGCTTAAGGAAGGAGGAAGGTCGCCTGTATCGGGGGAACGGCCAGGGTGATGGTGATGGTGGTGTCTGGGACACTGGCCTGTTGCTTGACTGGCCTGAGGGGCAGCTGTTCCAGTTGTGGCAGATGCTGCTAGATGTTAGGTCAACGAGGCAGGGTGGGCCATTATCGCTCCTGGTGTCTAAGCCGATGCCGGGTGGTCTGTCCTTTTTATTCCTTTTTAATTTTTTTTGTACTGGTTTGATACACTCGCTAGGCCATCTCAGAGTCAACCAATTAGAATCTTACAACCATCTGACAGCTTCATAATGACATTTATTTCAGTGATAGCAGTACAGACATTGTACAGGTACCTGATCTCCATGTGTCACATGTAGACCAGACCGGGTAAGGGTGGCAGATTTCCCTCCCTAAAGGGGTATTAGTGACCCCTTTGGGGTTTTTACAACAATCGATGATAGTTTCATTGATCAATAAAATTAATTGAATTTAAATCACACCGGCTGCCATGATGAGGGTTTGAACTCATGCCCCTGGGGCTTTACTATCCAATGACAGTGCCACCAAGCTGCTGTCTCCCCGAAGTTAGGCAGAGGTGAGGGTGCGATTGAGCAGATCAGTAGCTGTACAAACGTCACAGTGAAAGGGGGACCAAAGCTGGATGGTCAGGATTTGGAAAGTGCAGTTGTGAGTGAATTGGGGGGAGGACTTTTTCCAAGGGTGGGCACAGAAGGAGGCAGGGTTGGGAAGGGGAAAGTGATCTGCGTTCAGAGTGAGACAGACTGCAGTACAAAGATACCTAAGGGCTGAAGCACAGTGAGATATATAGGCTGCAGTACAGAGAGACTTACAGGCTACAGTACAGAGAGACATACAGGTTACAGTACAGAGACATACAGGCTGCAGTACAGAGACATTCAGGCTACAGTACAGTGAGACTTACAGGCTGCAGTACAGAGAGACATTCAGGCTACAGTACAGTGAGACTTACAGGTTACAGTACAGAGACATACAGGCTACAGTAAAGAGACATTCAGGCTACAGTACAGAGACATTCAGGCTACAGTACAGTGAGACTTACAGGCTGCAGTACAGAGAGACGTACAGGCTACAGTACAGAGACATACTGGCTGCAGTACAGAGAGACATTCAGGCTACAGTACAGTGAGACTTACAGGCTGCAGTACAGAGAGACATACAGGCTACAGTACAGAGACATTCAGGCTACAGTACAGAGACATACAGGCTACAGTACAGAGACATTCAGGCTACAGTACAGTGAGACTTACAGGCTGCAGTACAGAGAGACATACAGGCTACAGTACAGAGACATACAGGCTGCAGTACAGAGAGACATTCAGGCTACAGTACAGTGAGACTTACAGGCTGCAGTACAGAGAGACATACAGGCTACAGTACAGAGAGACATACAGGCTACAGTACAGAGACATACAGGCTACAGTACAGTGAGACATACAGGCTGCAGTACAAAGAGACATAAAGGCTGCAGTACAGGGAGAGACAGAGAGACATACAGGCTGAAGTACAGTAAGGCATAGAGGCTGCAGCCCAATGAGACATACAAGCTGCAGTCCAGTGGGACACATAGGCTGTAGTGCAGTGGGACACATAGACATCAGATGCCTGTACAAAGAGGGATCCCTGTTACCCGCTCTGGCACCACAAAGGTAAAAGTCACCATGAAGCTCTCAGGCTGTTATAAAAACTCAGTCCTGCCATCCTGACCTGATCTGAGCTTACCTGTAACTCCCGTCTCAATCCAATGTGGCTGCCTCTGACCCGCCCTCTGAATTGGCCCAGGCATCACCTCAGTTGTATCAGTAACAGGGCCCTCACTGGACGCACAGCAGCGTCTCCATCAGCTTGAACCAAATCTGAGAAATAAACCCCTGAATGGTTCAGGGTTTAAATCCCTGCGGGTCCAGTTAGCAAGTCCTGCTTAAAGGATGAAGCAGCCCTTATCAAAGTGACAAATTACACTCTCAGTGTTCTCCAGCTGTCGGCTCAGCTGCTGCCCTCATCCAGTTCCAATGTTCTCCCAGTCAGCCTCACACCTCCCTCCCTCCCTCCCTCCCTCCCTCCCTCCCTCCCTCAGTAAACCCAGGCCCATCCAAAAATGCCCATGTTCTAACTTGTAACTTCACTCCCGTTCACCCCACTCTGCCCACTGACATGGCGCAGAGTTCAAAATCCTCATCCTTGTTTCCAAATCTCTCCATGACTTCACCCCTCCTCCCCACCCCCATCACCCCCCCCAACCCCCACCAACACCCTCACCCCCCCACCTCCCCCCTCCCACCACCACCAGCGCCCCCACCTCCCCCTCACACCACCCCCCCAGCCCCCACCTCCCCCCTCCCACCACCACCTCCCCCTCACACCACCCCCCCACCCCCCCAACCCCACCACCAGCCCCCACCTCCCCCCTCCCACCACCACCACCGCCCCCACCTCCCCCCACTCCCCCCACCACCTCCCCCTCACACCACCCCCCCCACCCCCCACCTCCCCCCTCCCACCACCACCATCGCCCCCACCTCCCCCCACTCCCCCACCACCTCCCCCTCACACCCACACCCCCACCCCCCACCTCCCCCCTCCCACCACCACCTCCCCCTCACACCACCCCCCCAACCCCACCACCAGCCCCCACCTTCCCCCTCCCACCACCTCCCCCCTCCCACTACCATGCCCCCACCCCCCACCCACCCACCACCACCAACCCCCCCACCCACCACCTCCCCCCTCCCTCCCCAACAGGACATCGAGCAGATGTTTTTTTTTTAAATTCCTGTCATTATATGGTCAGCATTACTGACACTAGCTATTCTTCCAAAAAAAAATCCAGATTTATTTAATTAATTTAAATTGTCACTTGGGGGCCACAGGACTTGACTCCCCTTGATGTTCCATGGCATTACCATCACTGAATCCCCCACTATTAACATCCTGGGGGTTACCATTGACCAGAAACTGAACCGGACTAGCCATATAAATACTGTGGCTACAAGAGCAGGTCAGAGGCTAGGAATCCTGCGGTGAGTAACTCACCTCCTGACTCCCCTAAAGCCTGTCCACCATCTACAAGGCATAAATCAAAAATGTGATGGGATACTCCCCACTTGCCTGGATGAGTGCAGCTCCCACAACACTCAAGAAGCTCGACACCATCCAGGACAAAGCAGCCCACTTGATTGGCACCACATCCACAAACATTCACTCCCTCCACCACCAACACACAGCGGCAGCAGTGTGTACCATCTACAAGATGCACTGCAGCAGCTCACCAAGGCCCCTTTGACAGCATCTTCCAAAACCAGGACCACTACCATCTAGAAGGACAAAGGCAGCAGATAGATGGGAACACCACCACCTGGAAGTTCCTCTCCAAGTCACTCACCATCCTGACTTGGAAATATAATCGGCCGTTCCTTCACTGTCACTGGGTCAAAATGCTGGAACTCCCTCCCTAACAGCACGGTGGGTGTACCTACACCACATGGGCTGCAGCGGCTCAAGAAGGCAGCTCACCCACCACCTTCTCAAGGGGCAATTAGGGATGAGCAGTAAATGCTGGGCCCAGCCAGCGACGCCCCACAACCCGTGACTGACTAAAAAAAGAAACTCGAGTCCAGCTGAAAACAGAGACATGTTGTGGGTGCTTACATCAGGGCAGATGCAAGAACACCAAATTAGAAAGGGAACAACACTTTACACTACAGGAGAAAACAAAAACAACAGCTCTCTGCCGCAATCGCCGTGGCAACATCTCAACCAATCAGAGCTGACTTGCCAGCCAGTCAGCGCTCCTTGCTTCATACTGTGTCTTTTGCTTTGTCTTCCCTTGAAATTTTGTATTCTTGCCTCTGTCCGTGATGAGTGCCTGTCTCTCTTGTTTTAAGCGATACTGGATTTGAATTCCTTGGCTGTTCCTCTGGGTGTGGGGGGTGGTGGGGGGGTGGTGGGGGGGGGGGGGATTTGATCTCATGATCATTAGTCCTAGACTCTGGGTTAACTTGTCCATTTGCATAACCACAATGCTGCAAGCCGACTTCCCCTTTGAGCAGCTATGAGTTTCCTCCTTCCTCCTGCTGGTTCTGTCATTGCTGAGTGCCAGAACCATTAGGTGACAGGTCAACAGCCCCAGCAACACCCTCCTTCAGTTCCCCTCATTGGTGGCAGGTCAGGGAAGGTTCCCTGGGCTGATTCCTGGGGTGTAGATGTTGTCTTTATGAAGAAAGGTGGAGCAGGTTAGGCCTGTGCTCACTGGGAGTTCAGAAGAAGGATTGTTTGAAAGATTCTGAGGGGGGGCTCGGGGGGGGGGGGGGGGGGGGGGGGGGGTTTGACAGGGCGGACGATGTCCCCCCTCATGGGGGAGTCTAGAACGAGGGGGCATGGTTTCGAAATATGCGGTCTCCTGTTTAAGATGGAGTTGAGGAGGAACTTATTCTCTCGGAGGGTCGTTAGTCAGTGGACTTCTCTTCCCCAGAGAGCAGTGGAGGCTGGGTCACTGAATATATTCAAGGCTGAGTTAGATTTTTGATCGACGAGGGAGTCTAGGGTTATTGGGGGAGGGGGGGGATTGGGGGAACAGGCAGCAAAGTGGAGTTAAGGCCACAATCAGATGGGCCTTGGTATTGTTACTCCTGGGTCTACTCCTGACCCTATAATCTTACAGATTACCCCTCCCTATGTATCCTCCCTCCCAACGGGGGCTGGGAAACCTGCGACAGCTCCGATAAATTACGCAGAGACCACTGACTTGCCCCTGCCCCCCCCACCCCCCCCCCCCCCAAGTGGGTCAGCTTCCCCCCCCACCCCTGCAGCCCCTTGATGTGCTGGAGCTGAGCTCCCAGCGCCTGTCAGATCGTGCGGTTAAATGTCTGGTCTGCGCTGTTAGGTAATAAGGAACTGAGTCAGCAGAGGTAGAGAGGCAGCCAGAGAGCAGCAAGTCAGCTAGCTGCAGGTGTGGACGCAGCACTCCACGAGATTCACTCAGCTCTATTTATTACAGCCAGCGCTATTTATAAAGTACAAACCACAGAAAGGGAACAGGAGAGACAGAAATAGCGGCAGATCTCTCGCACTGTTGATAACTCATACTTCCGGCGAAGCACAGGCTCTGACAGTGAGAGGGAGCAGTGATCTCACAGAATCCAAAGCTGCTCCTTCCCCCCCCCCCGCCCCCCCCCCCCCACCTCACTGCCTTGCTTCACCTGGACACTTGTTTAACTCCCTAACCAGCCAGTCTTGCCGAGTCCTCCAGGACTTGCCCCCTTGAAGTCTCCAAGATTTTGGAGACGTTGTCTCCAACCAATCCCCAGGGACTAAACAAAATCAGGGAGGAGAGAGGGAAAAAAGAAAGCCTGCATTTTTTTTTTGTGGGGGGGGGGGGGGAGGGGGGGAGAACAAGATTTCCCTTGAATTATTGGAAAGGAGGCCTTTGTACAGCTCCTTCCTCGACCCCAGAAGTGCAGCGCAGCCAGTCTCTGGAAGCGTCGTCGCTGCTGTAATCTAGAGAGCCCGGCAGCCAACTCGTGCACAGCAAGCTCCCACACCCACAGCAACACGGCAAAGCCCAGCTCCATCGGTTTCTAGTGATGTTGGTTGAGGGAGATGCACCCCCGGGAGTCATGAACCCCCTGGTCGATTTACGCTGGCTCTGTCCGCCCTGTAATTCAAAGGATCATCCTCCGCCATTTCCGCCAACTCCAGCATGATGCCACCACCAAACACATCTTCCCTTCACCCCCCTTATCAGCATTCCGTAGGGATCGCTCCCTCCGGGACACCCTGGTCCACTCCTCCATCACCCCCTACTCCTCAACCCCCTCCTATGACACCACCCCATGCCCATGCAAAAGATGTAACACCTGCCCCTTCACTTCCTCTCTCCTCACCGTCCAAGGGCCCAAACACTCCTTTCAAGTGAAGCAGCATTTCACTTGCATTTCCCCCAACTTAGTCTACTGCATTCGTTGCTCCCAATGTGGTCTCCTCTACATTGGAGAGACCAAACGTAAACTGGGCGACCGCTTTGCAGAACACCTGCGGTCTGTCCGCAAGAATGACCCAAACCTCCCTGTCGCTTGCCATTTTAAC